>BQKN01067487.1:71038-84305 GCA_022839385.1 Asparagus kiusianus | reverse complement strand
ATATAGGGTAATAGGCCCTATTTTCAGTCAAAAAAAAAGTTTATCAAAAGATCTCGCTTCCTGCAAAATACCATGCAGAAATATGAAAACTGTAAATATATTGTGTTGAAACATAACTTTTTTTTTTGAGGGGGGGTTGTTTTTGGGCCCATTTGTTTACTCCATTTTTATCTTTAAATTCGCACATTATTATTTATATCTCTAAGCCCAACTCTCTTTTTATATTTATCTTTAAACCCAATCTTCAAAATACAATACTTTCAGCACTTGTATTTATACAGAATCAAGTTAAAACCCCCAAAATACCCCTTTCCCCATATAAACCAGTATCTCTCCTCAAAAATTCCCTTTAACCCTAAATTAAAAAAACCACAGAATTTAACTGAAGAATGCATAAAGAGGATTTTGAGGAGACATACTGGTTTATATGGGGAAATGGATATTTTGGGGTTTTTACCTTGATTCTGTATAAATACAAGTGCTGAAAGTATTGTATTTTGAAGATTGGGTTTAAAGATAAATACAAAAAAAAAATTTGGGCTTAGAGATACAAATAATAATGGCTGGGTTTAAAGATAAAGTAAAGTAAACAAATGGACCCAAAAACAAAAACCCCTTTTTTCCCTAAAGATATGTATATTATGAAGGTCAACGGTACACTCTTGATGATTGCTAGTGGGGTCGTTGGGATGGATATATCATCAAAAGTAATAAATACAGAATAAAAAGGAAGGTTAAATTCAAGCCGACTAAAAAACACACGATTACTATGGGATATCAGGAAGGAGAACTGAATCACCCTTTTAATGTTTATCTTCATAGGATTGGGAGAAAAAAATAATTTAATCAAGAAAGATATATGATGGCTTGCGAGGAAGAGCCTCCTCAGCCTTGAGCATGATCTCATCACCAAGCTACCTTTTAACTTCGTGCGATAGTATAAAACTATAACACCCAAGCCTCGTGACACTTGACATGATATCAGAGCAACCCAAGTTCAACTCCCACCTTTCTTTAAGAACATAGAGAAGCTTAAAAGTAACGCATGACTTGTTTCAACAAATTCACCTCCATATCAAAAGGATTGATGTCTTATTATTAGAAGTAAAAGAATGGGGGGAAACAGTGTAGGTCAGCTCAAAATGCAGTAGAAGTTCGATAGGAAATTATTGCTGCACCATGTAACTTGAATAGATTTCTATTATACCCTCGATGAATATCTCTTGTCAAGCTTCACGTGTAGAGTAGTTCAAACAACGGGATATATATGAATGGAAAAACTAGCAGCCATCCTGCCAACAATTACCCGCCGTGCTCAAGAAATAAAGTGTGAACTCGTGAAATTTTTTCTTCAGCATGAATGTAGGATGCAAAATATTACAATTGATGATATGGTGATCAAAATCTTATAGACCCCCTGTTGCATCGCCCAGCTGCGGATAGACCCCCCTGTAGTTCTAACTGTGCAGACACTACCTCCGTACTATATAACCAAGTACGGAGAGACTCCCTCGGTGAACTTTCTTTTAGTCGTTTTAGTCGTTTAGAGGCGAAAAAAAAAGTAGAGGCCTATCCGCACAAATAGAACTTCAAGGGGGTCATATCCACGTCTACAAAGTTATGATTTTTTTTTTAAGAGTAAATAAGTCGGTTCACCTAGGGGGTCTAACCACACAACGAGAACGACAGGGGTTCTATTTGCAACTGGGCGATACTCGAGGGGGTCTATCCACACTTAACCCTTTAAACAATCCATCAAAAATTAGAAACTAATGCAGAGAAGGTACTCATAGGAGTAAGCCACCAGTGAATGGCAAAAATCATAGATGAACAGTTAAAAGTAACCCAATCAAGAATAGTTAAAGCACATAATTCGCATAATTATAACCATAAACAACCTTCTAATGCAATATTTGACCATGGAAACGTTCCCAATTTTTTTTTTTTTAAAAAAACTACTTCTTTCTTTCTCGATTTTCCCCAATTTTGATCTTTCTTCTCCCCTTTCAGTGGTCCCTCTTTCGATTTTCCTCCTCCTCTTCCTCGTTCTTCGATCGGCGAGGGGCCTCCCCTCGGGATTCGAAGAGCTAGGGTTAGGGTTCCATACACGCTAGGGTTTTCGCCGGGGCTTGATGGAGTTTCGGAGGAGGAGGTCGAGGGTACGTACGTGGAGGAGGCCCGCGCGGGCCGGTTTCTCGCTGTTTGAAGCGATCGCGGCGAGGTTTCCTGAGGTTTTCTACGCCTTGGAGTTGGAGCCATGGGCGCTGGTCAGCGTCGGGGATGTGGAGGTAGAATTTGGCGGGAATGAGCTTCACGGGGTCGTCGACGAAGGGCTCTTTCGAGACGCTTTTTTTGCCCGTCTTCTTCTTCTTCTTCTTCGTTGTGTCGGGCTTTTTTTTCATTTATTTGAATCGTGGGTACTTACAAATTGACCATTCAAATCTCAATATTTGCAAAACCACCCTCAAATCACCATTTTTTGGAAAAAAACAAATTCCAAACCAATCAAACCATCAACTTCGATACGCTAATTTGTAATTGTAATATAAAAATTAATCAAACTTTTACTCACCAAGATGATAATTTGTTGGTTTTAGTACTATTTTTTCTCGAAATTGATGATTTGAGTAATAGTTTTGCAAATATTAAGATTTAAGTGATAGTTTTACAAATATCTATAATGTAAGGGATACATATGCAAATAACCCTTTTTTGGGGGGTGGGTTTGTTTGGGATCTGTGTGTGTTTTTTTCGTGTTTTTTTTCTCATTTCCTTCTTGCCTTTTTTTACCTCCTTTCCTCACCTCCAATTTTTCTGGTTTATTTGCAGAAAGGCCCAATTATTTCACATCTATTAGATTCTCCAATTCATATGGGTTACTTCCAATCAAACACTCTAAACAAAAGTATGGTAGCAACAAGCGAGATATAAGGATTAAGAAATCTAATTGTAACTTCAACGATTTGAGAGAATAATTTCAAAATAATAATGATTTAAGACCCAATATAATTGCGGTTGGAGGAAGACGAATCCCCTGAACTTCGTTTTCCCAACTGAAAACCCATTAACTTTTCCCACAAAAATCCCCGACTTCACCATTAGTCTTGAACTATATTCTCCATCCAAGATCAGTATCCAAGTTCAGTTGCGTGCTTGTAAAGATTCGTCCGTGTAATGGCTCTTGAACCTCAAAAACGTTTCTTTAATGGAAGAAACATATATGAACTGACAACTCATTTAATAAAATGAGCATATGAACTGACAACTCATTTTATAAAATGAGCTGCCCGCTAACGTTAATAGTGTTTAAGCCCACCTAGTTGTCACATAGAAATGATAGAATAGACGTGAAGTCTTGTATTTGTGAGTAGACAGCCCATTTTACAAACTGAACTGTCAGCTCATACCCAGCCCTCTTCATTAATTGAATGAATTTGGTAGAGATCATCTTGAAAATTTTACTTGAAATTTCAACTTTTCCTAATTTCAGAGTTGTATTGAAAACATGTATAAGGAACGCAAATAAACATGCATACCGCTGAAAGGTCCGCGTTTTTATTGCAACTATGTCCAACCAAAACAGATACTGAATGCAATCGCGAATGTCTCCAAGGATTTGCCTTTAATACTAAGGCAACCAAAACTACTGAAATTTCATGCTAGACGCATGCTTAACCAGCTACTCTTTGCCATCGAACAATTATAATCGAAATAAGATTTATGTCTAAGATAATAGGCCTCATACCTGTTAATCTTTAGCATCATTTTCTGGGGACAATTTGCATCAGGGACTCGGAGAGAATCTGACACCAGATCTTAATATTTCACTAATTTTCCAATGCTCAACATAACAAAACCAGATAATGATGACCTCAACTTTTTATAAACAATTATTATAGCACAGCCCACGACTGAGAAATGAATATAACCAATTCCGTTCACAACAACATGACACGACAAGCACCAAGTATGTCTAACGGTCCATCCAAATATCATAAGTTTTTCACTCACATAAGAGAGTACACAATTCAACTAGAAGAGTAACACTAATAACTACAAGCCCCCACGCTGAACTCGAAAGCATCACACTTCACATACATTCAAACAATAATGTGATGTAGATTACAAGAACGCATCCTTTTCGAGCAGCTTCAGTACCTCATCATGGTTGTTCAACTTGGCAACATCAATAGGAGTCTTTCCGTCCAAATTTTGCAGAGTACTGTGCCACGAGAACTTGAAGGTAAGCCATTAAACAAGTAAGCTAGTGAGGTACTACAAGAAAATTTTGATGGCTTACACTGCGGCACCATTCTCTAATAGAAGAGCTACACATTCCTTTTGTCCATAACCTGCAGCGTAATGAAGAGCAGTGTTTTTGTTCTTGTCCAGTGCATCAACAGCAGCTCCAGCCTCAAGAAGGACTTGAGCACATTTTATCTGATGTTCAAATATTGGCATACAGGTTGAAACTTGTTAAAAAAGAATTTGTAACTACTTTCCAGAGAAAAACTTAGTGAATATCTAATCTCCTTAAATGACAGAAGCATACAAATGCAAATCCATTCTCCCATGTCTAGCTTCCATTAAGGTCATAAACCCCTCCCCCTTTTTTTTCCTTTTCTTTTCAAAGTATTTTTTTCATTCCTTTCACATTCAGACAACGGGGCATAGACAAGGATAGCCTGTACACATTAGATATATGCAGAGAACCAAACATCTTACACAGGTGAATAGTATAGGTATGTAATAGGCATATTGGATTAGGAACATGCATAAATTACGTATACTACAACAACAACAACAACCAAGCCTTCATCCCAAATGTTTAGGGTCGGCTGCATGAATTCTATTTTTCCATTCCAACCCATATTACGTATAGTTATCCTTAATTATTGGCTTTACATTAATGTTAAAATATAGTACCAGATCTTGATCTTCCTGCAAGCATTAGATAAAGCAATAATAAAGTTTAACTTATCGTAATTGCAACAGCAAAAGTCCAGTAAGAATGTCACCGAAAACTGTGACATGGGTACAAGTTCAAGCATAGAAAATAAGATAGGGCGTAGCCTGCTTTCTGATATCATTGTCCAGGGTAAAGGGAGTGACAAGGCTGGATATATGGGCACTAAAACTGCAAGGCAAACATGATTCATTTCCTATAAGGACCAAAGTATTTGGATAAATAGGTTGCTATAATGTTTGCAACTCTCCACAGATAAGTAATAATACACAGTCACAAACCAAATTTTTTGAAGTGCAACTATTATTTCATTAGAAGAGACTAGAAGTAAACTCTCCATACCTCGCCAAAGCCACATGCAAAATGCAAAGCCCTTCTTCCTTCAGAGTCTTCTTCATCCTTGTCAGCTCCGGCGGCAAGTGCACTTTTTAAGCCCTATTTGGGACACATAAGCAATGTTTACTTCAGAATATTCAGAGAGCTGAAAATGTTGGGTAGTGTTGAAACTCAACAAGAATATAGCTACATTAGGATAACATGTTCTCCGCAAGTGTATGGGCAAAAACTTGCAAAGATTTTGAATTACCTAGCAGTAGAGGATATTATTAGAAGCACATTGTAGGCAATACAAAAGCTTGTCACTAAAAGTCTAGAAAGTATATATTTCTTCCTAGAGGATGAACTTATATCCCATGAACATCACAATATGTTCTAGTAAAGTCAGGGTAAAACATATATAAGCACCAGTACAATGAAAAGCAGTATCTTGTCAAAAGAATATTCTGTATCCATGTTGTTTATAGGTCATATTTACTTAAAGAAGCTGCACATTTCTCAAATGCATAACAGATAATAAAAAATAACGTATACTATCTTACTGGGTTTAGTTTACCTGATGAAAAACACAATGCTAAGGGAGCCCCAAGCAAAAAAGAACCATTATTTTGATGATTGCACTAGCCAAACATAAGCAGGTAAAATTCCCTCGGCATCAAATTATTCCATGAACCAAAAGTTAATTTCAAAAAGTTTGCAACTTTCAAGACGTTAGGACAATGTTCATTTAGAAGTAGCTGATTAGGTAAGACCAAGTGCAATGGCAAGGCAACTCAAAAATTATTACATCCAATAGCAAGGCAAATTGAAAGGCAAATGAAAAAGTTGGAGAGAGAAAGACAATGGAAGGCAAATTTTGCCTTTGTGTTAAATTTCTTGTTGGGCCCCGCGTGTCATAAAGTTTTTACAATTATTCTCACCTTGTTTTTAAATGACTGTTTTGATCAATAATTACTCGAAATTAATTTTTTATTTTTTCACCACTATTTATTATTTTTCAAGATCTATTAATAGAGCTTGAGTTTGTGTTATTTGGACACCAAAATAAAACTTAATTTTTTACTTAATTATCATGATTGAGTGATGTGGAGGAAAGATAAAGTGAAAAACTTTTTGAAAAATTAGTTGTTGTGGAATTGAAAGGCAATTGAAAAAGGCAAGTGATGTGGAGGGAGAATAAAGTTAGGTGGAAGGAGAGAGAAAGGCAATTTTTGCCTTGCCATTGAAGATGGTCTAACAACTGGTGGTCATTTTGGATTGACTTACGTGATTTGCTCAGGAGGGGAGTTGATTGATGGCAACTTCTAATTTTATGACCTCTTTTAACTATTAATAACTAACATCCAGGGTGAACATACATAATGCTACAATATGGGTGCACAACCAATGAATTTTCACAATTAGGAGGATAATGGTGGACCATGTATCTCAGTGCAGCCTGGCTGCATGGTATCTAACCACATAGTACTTTGGTTGGTCTCACCTCTTAATAGTTGATACAATTTTCACAATTAGAAGGATAATACCTGGCTGCATGGTATCCGACCACATAATACTTGGTTGGTCTCACCTCCTAATAGTTGATACATGCACCAGTGGGGAATGCTGTCCCAATAGTTGATGCTCTTGAGTATGACCAAGTTAAGATGTCATGTCAATTTGCCATGCTAGAAGAAACTTATTGTTCATATTTTATGCAAAGAAACTTTAAGACAAGTCGAGCATTTAAACCAAAGGCCCAAACTAATTTCTATTTCACAGCCCGACCTCATTCTAGTACCTTGTAAGCCTGAAGCATATTAGGGATTTATTTGACATAACTCTTCAAAGGAAAAGATTGTGCCTTCCCATTTCTGTATGTTATATTTGGGCTAAACTATCAGATTGGTATTTTTGTACACCCCTCTTATCTGCTTGGTTTTTTTTCGTATCTCCGGCAGCATTTTGGTTTTTTTTAATGAGCCAAATGTGCAATTAGACCCAAAACTTTGTCGCCAATGGACAAAAGCCGTGAAACCTCGCAGGATGCTATTAGTGCTATATCACGAGGAAAGTGCCAAAAGATTATGTGGCACATTGGTATAAGAATAAGTGAATAACAACTATGCCAAAGCTTATGCAAGAATGTTGAGTCCACTATAAGGAAGTAATTGTGGGGACAGAAAATGGGAGAGCATGATAATACCTCCAAACATAAATATAGTGAAGAGAAAGCTTGGGAGGCTAAAAGCTGCTAGGAGGAATGAAGTTTCACAGCTTTTTTTTCATCGGTGGTGAAGGTTGTGGGTCTAATTGCACATTTGGCTAAAAAAACCAAAATTTCACTGGAGCTAGAGAAAAAACCAAATTGGTAAGATAGATGTATAAAAAATACCAATATGGTAATTTAGCCATTATATTTCTAACCATCATTTTGTACATTTTTATTCACTCTGTTGAGTGCTGTGTGTGTGTGTGTGTGTTTTTCCCCCTTTCTTTCTTTTGCCCCCTAAATATATGGTAATAGCTTGCAAAATTTTGCTTGCCATGCCTGTTTGTACCAAACACTAGGGGAAAAAAACTCTATTACAAGTATAGTGAGGACAAATACAAGGTGTTTGTTTTCTGTGGTGTGATCACCAAGCTCTGTTTGCATAAAGATGTAATTCTTATCTTGTATAAAGATGTATGCAGAAGATATACGCTTTCTATTGGAGAGAAGCATTTTGAGGAGGGGGGGGGGGGTGCAACATATGACTGGGATGATGATCTATGCTTCTCTTTACCAAGTGTTTACTCGGTTTCTCTACTGCGCTTAGTGCCACAAACAGAACAGAGGGGTAAACTGTTCCAAGCGAAATACCCAAAATTTACTATACTTTGAACTGCAGCCTTCATTTATCATCATCATCCAGGTGGAATAAATTCAAACAGTATTCCTGAATGCAACAAAATTAAACGGAAAAGAGTATGAGCATATTTGTGGCATTCGTACCTCAACATCGCCAACACTAGCAGTGTGATGAATAACTGATTCATCCTCATCTCCGGTTTCCTCTTCCGCTTCTTGGGGTCCAGAAACTTCCGTTGATGATGCAGCCTCCTTTGATGTGGGCACTCCCATTGCTTGGCCTATCTTTTTAAGAACTTCAGAATCATTCCAGTACCTAAGAAAAAAATTATGAAAGAAATAAATGAGAAAATTCCACAATGATAGTAACAGTTGAATCAATAATGTGTTAGCATCTAGTACTTCATCATTGCAGCAGGACCTCCAGTCTCTATCTCATCAAGAATTGGCTTCAGAGATGGATCTTCCTTCATGCGTGCCATCCTTTCTTCGATCTGTTCTGTGTTAGGATTAGTAAAACTCTCAAGCATACCTGACATAGAAGGATCCTGCAAATGTAAAATTTTGGAGCCGGATTAGTAGAACTTTCAAGCATACTAAACATAGTAGAACCATTGTAATAGCCAAATAAGCCATCCCCTGATATACATATTCCAAATTGGCATCATATGAAAACTTACCTGCATCAGCGCATTTCCCAGCCGTTCTGCCATTGTCATGAACTGAGGGTTTTGCATAACCTTTTGCATGGTAGAAATATATTGCTGGGTATCCATCGGTGGGACCCCATCTGGCCCCACATTTTGAACACTTTTCTGAAGCTGTTCTGCCATCTGGTTAAACACAGGGTCCTTTGATATCTGCTCTGCCAAGTCTTTTATAGACGGATCCTACACATCATGGCAAACCAAAACAAACTTCAACCTCAATATATCCTAAGAGAGCTAGAACACTTTGCAAGTAATTGTTCAAAACTATAATAGAACTTGAAAGGATAAGAAATCCAGAAAAGGCTAAAGTACTGACTACGCCAACGATGGTGTAAGGAAAATGTCACATGAATCAAATACATGCTACAGAAAAGAGATATATAATAGAGATTAGAGAACTTGAAAAGGATAAGGCAAAAAATAAAAAACAAAAACCTAAGTATTGATTATTCCTAGAATGGCGCAAGGAAAATGTCATATAAATCAAGTAAAAGATATAGAAAAGAGAAGCATAGTAGAGATAGTCACTGCACAGTTTTCGTCCTTTTCACATACAATCCAACATATGAGTTCAAGTTCCAAGTTTACTTTAGATCCTATAAGGACTTATGACACTTCTCACTGCGAACGATAGCAAGTTAAATTTTACAATCTGAGACAAAAGCGTGGAGTGAGCCGAGAAATAAATGATAGTGCACAATGCCTCCCAAAGAAAAAGTAGTGGTGAAAAATATGCTGAACATAATTTTTTAGATAACACCTTCGCCCAGAGAAGAGAGAGGAGAATAGGCGAACAAGTAATAATGGAAGGCCCCTTCGCTTCTCAAACAGAACTGGTGATAATAAAGGTGATAAATCTAACAGTTCAATCTGGTGATCTCATACTTGTAAATGTGTTTTAGATGAACCTCCATAAATACGAGTCCATGTAAATGTAACGTAGCTTATGTATATTATGTACAAGTCTGTGGATAAATCATAATTGTACTCCTATCTCCCTCCCTCTTCCCCTTATGTATGTGGACTTTGTATTCCTCTCCCTCATATGAACATGTTCCGGCATACACACATCAACTGTTCACATGTAAATGTACAGATGCACGTATATACCACATATGTAGAATCATAAATCAAAACATATATACCAAAATAGGAAGCTACATGTTACATGCCCTTCATCCCTCATTTCCGCAAGCTATTTGTTGTACGTGTCATAAATACAAGTCTCATGTACAGAAATATGTGCCTCCTAGTTATATACCCTCCCTTTATTTGTCTATCTATATATCTATCCATATATTTGATACTTTAGTTGTCTCCATGGTTACAAGTCTCCATAAGGTACTTACATCCCCTCAAGCCCTCACCCCCCCCCCCCCCCCCCGCCAACAAAAACACACACACACACAAAATAACCAGAAAATGGGCAGAATACTGGTGCTAAGGAAACAAATAACATTCGATAGTTGTCTTTCAGATATTATTTGTAATTTGAGTATGAATAATATGTAAGCTTATTCCTATAATGCTTAAACGAACAAAAGTATACAAATTAGCAGGAAGCAATGTAGTTTATGTATATCTTATTTCACTAACTGCAAGTTAAGGAGGAATAGAAATAAGTTTCCAAAAGGATGGAGGCTTCCTCCTAATTTTTAACACCTTCGAAAAATAAATTTAACTAAGTACAACACAAGTAGAGTTACAGGTTTGACATAAAAGTGTGCAATGCTGGGGATTAAAACAGCCAAGAAAATGGATAATCTCCATTTCTCCCCCTTCTATATAGACAAAGGTATGGAGACTATCCCCATACTAGACAAAGAACAATTCAATACAATCGTCTCAGATTTTTTTTTTTAAATTTGAGAATCAGTAACATGTAATCTTGTGCAGAAAAATAAACAAAGGAGTATAAGTTAGCCGAAATTTATAGCTTATATCTGAAAAGATGGTATTCCCAAGAAATATTGTTTTCCTACCAGTTTTTAACATAGTTGGAAGAAATCACTAATACAAGAAATCCCAACATCAGAGAGGCTACAATCATCAAGATTAATATACCAGGGATAATGGTGCCATCTAACATTACACCATAGGCCTGAATCTCCGTTAGTACTGTCAGGAATAGACCAGTGCTTTCTTTATCCTAATTTAGCCAAATATCTAACCCCAAAAATCTAATGAAGTGCCTCCACTTCGGACATCTGATCAAAAGGTCATTTGTTTAATATTCTATCTATTGCATATGCATATACCTTAACGTCCACATGTGCAATTTCTTCGCACGTACTTAACCTATAATCTTTGATACAAATTGAAGGTGAAACCAAAATCATAGGCCAAAGCACTAAGCTGCCCAGAATATTGTTTCAGATATTTCTTCAACTTTCTCTCGGCCACCACAATCCTATCTCCAATCTGTCCAATATCATTAAAGGATCCTTCAATGGGATAGATAGCAATGTTTCAAGTTAGTGCGTATCAGGACCCCAAAATCAATGATAGGTCAAATAAACCATAAACACATCCAATAATGGGAAGAATAAAAATTTTAATAGAGGTCATTAATCGATACCTGTACGAGTCAGCCAAAGAAAATGCTTTTTACAGTAAGAATCAATAGAGGTTGCGTCTCAGCAAAAAAAATCAAGTAGCCAAAAATAGTAAATAGTATTTCCCCCTAATCCTTAAAAACAAGCTG
The DNA here is from genome assembly GCA_022839385.1 of Asparagus kiusianus. NCBI lineage: Eukaryota > Viridiplantae > Streptophyta > Magnoliopsida > Asparagales > Asparagaceae > Asparagus > Asparagus kiusianus. The sequence goes on along the minus strand of BQKN01067487.1, from coordinate 72,759 downwards.
ACTTGTCAAAAGAAAATTAACAAAACCCATCACAAGCCCTTCTAAATATAAAGTTACCGGTGCATATGAATGTCAAACAACGCCTCAAGGTAGAACCGTCAAGATGGGCTGCTAACTATGATCATATTAATTCCAATTCATGCCATCCACCTTCAATTTACCATCTCCAACAAAAAAAAAATATTGCAAAATACATAAAACTGATTCGAGCATGAAAATTTTAACAATCAAACGTACCCATATTTCAACCTAAACCAGTATACTAGCTAAATTTTAAATTAAATCAAGACATTTTTTTTTGTTCAGCCAGTGGTGTAACGTGACAAGTATAATCTAAATTCCAAGCCACGAATGAGAACAATCAAGCCGCTACGAAGTAGGGTCATCCAAATCCCAATCCATGCCAAGGGAATTTTCCGAAGAGAGAGGAGCCTTTTGATCTAACTTTAATTTACCATCCAAAATAAAAAGACGAACTATGTATTTGGTTACAAATGAATACAAAAACACACGCAGAATCTCATAAAATAAAGCCATAACGTTCACATCCAAACTAGAAAATAATTCATCGTAATTTGGGCGTAAGAAAGGGAGCTTTTTTTTACATCGAGAATATCTTGCATGGCCGACAAATCGAAAGGGACTCCAGGGATCCTGCTCTCCGACGAGCTCGATTTATCATCTACCAACAATCAAACACGGGTCAAGTTAGAGTAATTCCTAGGGTTAGGGTTTCATCGATCGGAAAAATTCCAGCAGAAGTAGCAGGGATCTAGGTCTACCTGCTTTTCCTGAAGACATGATGGTAAAACCCTAGCAAATCGGTTCGCCAGAGAGAAGAGAAAATGGCGGATCAAGATTTATAGAGAGAGAGAGAGAGAGATTCTTTGCTTCGAATTGGGGATGGAATTTTATTGATTGAGGTTTTGGGGGGCGGGGGGATCTTGGATCGTTGGAGGAAGGGATAAGAGGAGAGTGCAGTTCAACGAACGCGCTACAGCAGGAAACGGGCCGGGTTAGGACATGAAAAACGGTTAAGGCCCAAAAGAGGACGGGTTACTTGCATATATGCCCCCTTGAATCATGGGTATTTGCAACAATGCCCTATAGATCTCAGTATTTTTTGCAGAACTACTCCTCAAATTAACTTTGATAAATAAACTTGTAATCCCAATATAAAGTTTATTAACAAAATAATCAAGATTTTAGAACCAAATTGATTATTTGTTAATTGTAGGGGTTTATTTTCCAATCTAGTGATGCTTTGAGGAATAGTTTTGCGAATAGTCATGATGTAAGGGGTATACAAGCAAAAAACCAACAATTTATTAGCCTATCTTATGGTCAGCAGCATCCAATGAAGTTTTTTTTTTTTTTAAGCTTTTTAGATGAAGAGAAGGAAAATATGAGGATGATATTTTTTTTAAGGGGAATATCCTTTTTTTTAGGGGAAAATATGAGGTTGTTATATGATTGAGTACTATTTTTTTAATGCACCTTACTTGGTAGGTGACGTTTTGTTATTAAGGTACTATTGGACGTCTGTTGGGGAAATTTTCATGTTTAAATAGCTGTTTTAGTTTTTTATAATTTTATTTTGTTAAATGAATATGATTGTTTACTGTATCATGAAAGGTGTATTGGTTGTTGTGTTTGTTTTTAGGGAAAATTGTTTCTGTGGAAGAATCAGAAAAACCAGAAAAACTGGCATAAGTCGACTC
>BQKN01067487.1:24037-66038 GCA_022839385.1 Asparagus kiusianus | reverse complement strand
CTCGTGATCACAGGTTCGTTGTGAGTTCGTGCAAGGCTTCCGCATAGACGCGCGACAGTTTCTAGCCCCCAATTTCCTTGCAACTATTCCACCTCCTCTCAAGATTGTTTCAACGCTCCCAAACCCCCCAAAAGCAAATCCATAATTATTTGACCCCCAAAACATAAAACCAAAGAGTTTAAAACATGTTAAGACCATAATATCATTTCCCTTTTCTTTTTTTTCATAATGTTACTGTGATGATTTGAAATGGTTTTTTTTTTTTGGGGGGGGGGGGGGGGAATGCTAGTTCGCTCACAATCAGCGTGTAACATTCACAACCAACGTTTATCTTTAACATCCAACACATAACCTTAACAACCAACTCATAACCTTAACAACCAACGTGTATTATTCACAACCAACCCGTAACCTTCACAACGAACCCATAACCTTCACAACTAATGCGTAACCTCCACAACCAATGCGTAACACCTTCACAACCAACCCGTAACCTTCAAAACCAACACATAACCTTCTTTCACCACCAACTCATAAGCTTAACAATAAACTTATTACAGTGAAATAACAATAATATATAAATTTACATACTCTATTTTAATCTTAATTCATCGATTTTAAAAAATTTACAATAATATGTAAACTTAAGAGGGTTGGCAACGCAACTCCTCATCACCACTGTGTTTTCTTCGCCTCATGAATGAACGTCGGGAAAGTTTCACCGCCGATGTCGACGTCGTTCAAAAAATTTAGAGGGAACTAGAATCCCCCCCCCCCACCCCAAAAAACCATTTAAAATCATCACAGTAACATCATGAAAAAATAAGAGAGAGAGAGAAAGGGTATTATGGTCTTCACATGTTTTAGACTCTTAGGTTTTGTGTTTTGTGAACTCAGGGAATTATGAGTTTGCTTTTGGGGGTTTTGGGAGCGTTTAAAAAGTCTTGGGAGGGGGTGGAATAATTGTAAGGAAATTGGAGGCTAGTAGCAATTTCCCCTTGTTTTTAAGATAAGATCATTCTTATTTATTATTTTTTCGGGGTCAAGCGAATGCATTAATATAATAGTAATTGACTAGAGGGAAAAAATCATTTTATTTGTGTCCCAACCGTTACAATCTCCCTAAAAATAAACATTGATTTGTATTATTTTTACGGTTTTTTACAGAGTGCCCATGGGCACTCTATAAGGGAGGAGAAAGAGAGAGAGAAATGAATAGCCCATGAGCCCATCTGATTTGCATTAATTTCTGTGCATAATTCATTTCTTTCTATCTCTCTCCTCCTTTATAGAGTGCCCATAGGCACTCTATAGAAAAACCGTTATTTTTAAGTTGATCCAAATTAAGAGTCCATGAGAAAACTCCACTGAAATAGCCTCAAGATGATCCCTAGACTATAGCCTGAGAATCACAATACCTTCTACACCTAAAAAAAAAAAAAAAAAAAAGTGGCCTCAAGATTTCGCATCCAAATTAACTTTAACAATTGAAGTGGAGGGAAATAAGTGTCATTTTTGAAAATCAGGGAAAATTTCTGTGAATCATGCAAAATATGAAGAGATTCTCTGTGACTTACTCGACAACCTAAATACATGGCATACCCAACAAATATATTTTATTGTTCTCAAAGTGCAAAAACAATACATTTATTCTTCTCTTTTTTTCTAGTTTTATTAATTTATTGCAGAATCAAATACAGGAAATTCGCAAAACTTTTCCTGCAAATTTCCAATAGAAACACACGTTCGTACATACATATCCCTCTAATACTAACTGATACAGCAGGAACCAAAAACATTCAAGACGTAAATTTTCTGCTACTAAGCAAATGTTCTGCAATAGAATTAGGCTATTAGCAGACGGTTGCTCTTAGACCTCAAAATGGGGTTTTTTTTTTAAATATTCCCCACATCTGCCGAGATAAACATCAACATACAAAGAGCAAACAGATCTCTACCAGGACGCATAATTCTTTTACGCGATTCTGTGTAAACCGATATTAAGATCAGAAGATATAGAAGTAAGCAATGGAATCGACCGATGCCACACAGCTTTAAAAACTCGTTTCTGATGAGCTTGCACTGACTGCGAGGGATTAGAAGCTTTGTATCTGATGTCAAAGATATGGATCCTGGGATCAGCTGATCCTGACGACAAGTAGAGGCCATCAGGTGACCAAGCTTGATTGATTAGGGCAGATTGGGACTCACTGCTCTCTTGCTTCCACCCGAAAGCATGAATCTCGGTTTGCCTTAGCCTGATATCAAATAATTGAAGTTGTTTCCCTGGTTGCCTGCACAATTGTATGCAAATGTACTTAGTATAGAACCAGAAATGACAAGGAAATTTTCAAGGAGATGATAAGGCATGCAGTGGCGGATCCGGGATTCTTTCCCCGCAGTCTCCCCTACAACTTATTAGTTCACTAAAATAAAAGCATAAACAATTTCACAAATTTGTCCTCATTAATTGATGTCCTACACTAATTCCAGTGGTGCTACTAGTTAATACGAATAAAAGTAAATAAACAGGGTTAATTGCAGGTTGACCCCCTGTACTGTCATCCAATTGTAAATAGGCCCCTGATGATTTTTTTTAATTAAGGTCTATTTGCAAAACACAATTTTCTCTCTCAGGGTAAAATAGTAATAAAAAAATCAGTCATGAGGGTCTAACTGCAACAATGGTACTACAGGGGGTCTATGCGCAATTTGGCCTGCAATTAACCATAAAGATCCACGAATATCTGTAAAGTAGGCAATCCCAGAGTGTCCTGTGACATCTCTGGGAACTATGTACATGCGGCACTGAAGGTAGGTTTTCTGTTAAAACAGCCCCCTATTTCTGTTTAAAATCTATCCACGTGAATATGATAGAAGATATTAAGAGACACCACAAAAATTTGTGATTCAAACGTGTTCAGGTCTCAGCCTTACTAATATTCTCGAAAGTGCCACAGGAAAAAGGAGGAATCATGGAGAAAATATTGGAAATCTAGTTAAAATATCAAATTCAGTCACTAAAATTCAAAATCTTGTAATGCTAAAGGTTAAAAAGATTTTGGGATAAAAATGAACAGGTTGTAGTAGGGGCAAGAAAGTAATGGATTGACTACCCAACATCACGAGTTTAGAAATATTGAAATCTAAAGGTATCAAGATAGTAAATGCAAATTGTAGCATTCGTAGCTTTAGTTCAGATTGTTCTTAGTTGGCTATGATTATCAGTGGGTTACTGCCTTCAAACTTTGAAAATTACAAGAGTAACGAAAATTTTGGAAGCTGTACTTTTCACATGAATACAATATGGTAGCCCACAAACTGACTAATGATGCCGAAGAGAAAAGAAGCTCATGACCATACTTTCACAACTTCTAAAGATTCTACTCAAGTTTTGCTGTCTGATATTAATTCTTCTTCTACCTAGCTTTGACTTCTATAGTTTCTATTTACCTTTTTAAGGCTACATGCCCCTACAACTATCTTTCTACTACTACCTTCACATTCACTTACAAAAAATGGGCGCACATAACCCCTTGAAGTTTAAGTGTCTCGCTTACCCTCCTGAACTTTGAAATTTTATACAACTTATCCCCTAACATTGTTAATGGTGAAACAACTAAAATGCCCTTTTTGAAATTTAAAGCCCAAAATAAAGAAAGAATAAAGGGGTAATTTAAAGTGAGGCCCATTTTTGTCTTTTTTTCTGCCAAATGCTTGGCACTTGACCATCAAAGTTCGGGTCAAGCGAGATAGTGCAGGAGGGTTAAGTGGAATAAACAACACTCAGGGGAGTTATGTGCAAACCCCCTCCCCCACAAGTTCGGGGTAAGTGAAATTTACCCAATAAAAATTCAGGAGAGTGCACGAGTTCCCAACAGCATGATGACCTTGTAACAGGCATTGGGGGATTAGTACAGAAAAAGCTGTCACTTACCCTGATTGCACCATGAACAAATTGAAATCCGATGGGTTTGGCAGCACGCTCATGCATTTGTATTCAATCTGATGCTTGAATTCAGCTCGTCCGGACAACAAATCATATCCAACAATCCTTTTATCTGCACCAACAGATAATATAACTTTCCGTTGCTGCAACCCCGCAACTCCCATTACTGCAGAAGAATGTTGGTTCCTGTGAATAGTCTTCGGTTTCCATAAATCATCCTTCTCATTCCAAAGTATCACAGCATGATCACTCCCACCCGTTGCAAAACAAAGATCGGACCATGGCATGAAACTTATGCTGTTTATAATACCCTTGAGGTGAGGCTTTTCTTTTAAGAAAGTAACTTTTTTCTGTTCACATGAAACCACAGGAAAAAGGGAATAGGTCAAGAAGATATTTGAATAAAAGATAAAATTTCATTTAAGTAGTAAGCACAGTTATGTCTGTTAATTAAAATTGTGCCCAAACATTAGGGACTGATTGGTAGGTACAAGTACTTTCATATAATTAAATTGTCCCACCACTAGCAAATAAGTAGTCAAATGTTTTTACTAAGAAGTGTCAAGATTAATAGGTAACTTTTTAAGCATCTGAGTGTTAAAGAATCAAGAAAGAGAAATTAAACTTTAATATTCTCATCTGATTATCACATGATGGAGTCGTTTGTTGAATAAGAAATTTGGTATGACATGTTAGTTTAGAGGTTCAAAATGTGCAAGTATCGTAAATTTGACATCTACTTCTCCAACAATTCTCATTTGTGCATACAGATATTTTCAAATGTATTAGATTTTTAGTAATTAAAAGGTATATTAATTTATTATTTCACCAAGTTCTTTAATAAATACATCCTATAGCTCCATACAGATGGACTTTTATCTAATTCTCACAAAGAAAGAAGAATGCCATCATTACATATGTTAACCAGAATACCTGAATAGAGGTACTTTGCTGCACAAATTGTCATTTGTCAATTATGAGTGGCATCATTACACTTATTCTAATACTTAATACCTTTTCCAAACAGCATGTAGAAGAACAAAGACTCTCCCATAAACCAACACCTAGCGAAATGATGAGGTTGAATTTGATAGAGGAAGAAGAAGAGGAACAGATGAAGAAAATAAAGAGAAGAACTAGAAAATAAGCAAACAATAATTATCATTCATACCATCATCTCCATTACAACAACTATATATAACTACACTAATATTATCTCTACTTACTAACATCACTCTTCTCTCTATAGCTACCCACAAAACATAACTATCTACTAAGTAAAACACAAGTTACACAACTACCCACTTATCCACGTTGTGAATGGTAGTTGCACGTATCATTCCCCCCCCCCCCCCCCAAGGATCCTTGTCCGTAAGGATAGTGAACGGAAATTGCTTCTTGACTCTCTGGTTCTTGTTGAACATTGTTATCCTCATTGTGGCTTGAATACGGTGAATCTTCGATCATGAATAGTTGTGGATGTTTACAGTGATGACCCGGAATGAACTTCTCATCACAATAGTAACATAAACCATTCTCGACGATCTCGCGCCTCTTGGTTGGTGACGGAATGCTATTGGAGTAGTATTTGAACTTGCATTCACACTCTGAGCAGGTAGAGGACCTAATACACCAGCTGTTGGGTTGGGGGTGGTCGCCTTTGGTGCCACAGAAGCTGGTTGGGAACGAAATGGTTGGCTCGGTTGCTTGTGTAACCGATTTTGTTCCTCGATTAGTCGAGCGACTCCTATTGCATCTGCCAAGGTCTTGGACTGCTTAATTTTTACATCGAGACGAATGTCATCACGAAGTCCTGCAATAAAACAACCAATGAGAAAATTTTCGGGTAGGCCGTCAACGCGATGAGAAAGCTTTTCAAAAGCTTCCTGATAAGCTGCAACGGTTGAGTCTTGTTTAAGCCGAGTTAGGGCTTTCGACAAGTCTTCGTAGTCTGTTGGACCAAAACGAAGAAGGACAGCTTTGGTGAATTCATCCCATGTAAGTGGTCCGTGAAATTTCGTCAACCACTGGTGCCATTATAGGGCGATGTCATCAAGATGGAAGGACGGTAGCGGAACTCGTTGGTCAGAGGCGATATTTTTGAAATCAAAATAGTGTTCTGCTTTATAGATCCAGACAGTTGGGTCCTCGCCCTTGAACATTGGAAAGGAAAATTTGAGGTGTTGGTGACGGTGATCATTATTGGTGGTAGAACGAGCAGCATGTGGCGAATGTGAGGATTCTCCTAGAGCAAATGGGTTAGTTTCAAGATTATTAGTATGTGGGCTCCGGGCGATTTGTAGAGCTTGAATTTCTCTTAACACCATTTGGAGTGTAGCATTAATTTGATCAAAGCTGGACTCATGTCGTGTTAAGATTTCATTGACCTCATTGCGGAATTCGGCATTCGTTTTGCCGCGAGTGTCCATGGTCGAAACTTGGCTCTGATACCAATGATGAGGTTGAATTTGATAGAGGAAGAAGAAGATGAACAAAGGAAGAAGATAAAGAGAAGAACTATAGGATAAGCAAACAATAATACTCATTCATACCATCATCTCCATTACAACAACTATATAACTACACAAATATTATCTCTACCCACTAACACCACTCTTCTCTCTACACCTACCCACAAAACATAACTATCCACTAAGTAAAACACAAGTTACACAACTACCCACTTATCCACGTTGTCAATGGTGGTGGTACGTATCACGAAACTTTCCTCCAGTACTTCACTGGAGGAGCCATGCTAATAGTCACCCTACACACTAGATTGTTGACCAAAGAACGTGTTTAGTTAGACTCTGTCATAGTCCTTATAACAACTTGGATCAGGATACAACACCAAATCAGTTCAGGATTCTTAGGGTGTCTGTCATGTCATGACCCGAATAGAGAATAGCACATAGATTCTGTGTTAGGAAGCTGATAGGAAAGTGCCAGTATGTCGCGGTTACAATGAAGATGGAAGAAAAATAGTAGTTCAAGTGTGCTGGGATGGAGCCATTCTAGGATGGTTGATTTCTGGGGAAGTCCTTGTTTGGGCAATCATAAACCCATAAATGTGAATGTAAGCCTGGTTAGTGGTAAAAAAACATGTACACATTGGCTTCTTTTTGGTTGATCAGTTTTGTTGTATGTTACGCTTAATGTATCAAATATGAAGGCAAGCTTCTGTTGGGTGCACAATAAGTGGTTTCGCAATTCATTATGTGCAACATGTCGAAATGACACGATCATAAGGTGTGACATGACAGAAGCCCATGCTTTGGTTGATTTAAAGACGGGGGTAAGGTACAGAATGACAGAAAGTACCTTACATTAGAAAGGATGATAGGTACTAGTGGAAACTGTATGATTGGAGATGCACTCACAAGGTCCATATGTCATGTAATGAGGGTCAAGTATTGGACAGCAAGGACCATGTTATGCACCAAGAGAATGGCGCTTTTTGCAGTAGCAACTAGGTTGCATGACAAGGCAACACAACATGATATCACGTCGACTACATGATAATATTGAGGAAATAAAGCAATAAACTTTCACATGATAAGAAATAAAGAAATTATTTTAAACAATACATAGAAAAATATATTTCTCCTCCAATTAATATATGAATATAGGCATCAAAATATTTTGACCATTATATAAGAAAACAAGAAAGTTAATGAACTGGTTTATCACACTATATTCTTTTAATCTTTGTTGCACATAATACTGTGCCTAAAATATCACTTATATACGTTCTATTAAGTCTAGGAAAATTTTTGAGGGTCTATTTCTTTGTTCCATCTGTATAAACAACATGATGAATCAGGTAGGTTTTCCCACTGATAATTGTGTTTGAATTTATTGGAAGCACCTTATTTAAAGTATATGTGTCTCCTGAATTATAGAACGTTTTTGAAGGTTGGACTACAGCCAGCTAAGAAGTTAGATAGAGGGGGAAAGAAAGAATGGTCTAGGATTTTCTATGTGAAAGTGCTAATAACTTAGATTATAACATAGATTTTTATCATTAAGCTCACCTCTGTAAAATTCTACCCATGAGCACCTGCATCTCAATAAAAAGGAAAGTTTCGGCATATAGGAAATTAAATCCAGAAGGCATGCAGACGAATATGTAGGAAAAGTAATGCTCAGGAACTTTTCTTACGTCTCCTGAAAGATTCAGATCCAAAACCGATATCTGAGAATCGCCACCATCAGCGCTGTACACAGCAAATAGGCTGTCTCCATCAGGGTGCCAAGTAATATCTTCAGGCCATCTCCTTTGCTTTGGGGATAAACAGTCAGTTGTGCTTAGTAATGATGCACTATGCCTGCATTTAAACAGAGGTATTGGTTAATGCCAAAAACATGCTCAATCATACTCAGACTGATAATATACAACACGCAGACAAAGTCAAGCTCCACATTTAATCAAAAGTCAACAAGCTTCATGAGGTGCAACCACCAAAAGATTGTTCAACAACCGAGCAAAATAATTGCGCACGTCTGTTAACTGTGAAGGAAATTCTTCTTCCAGTTAAGTGCAGAAAACATGCAGAAGTTCTAAAAAACTTCATCAAGAAAATATTGCTAGTATGGTATTATATACAAGTAAAGGGATATATACAAGTGAGGCAGGAATGTACAAGTAGGAACACTCATAGCCTGACAGGTCATATCTGAAAGAGTAATGAAACTTCTGTATTTTCCTAACAGCATCCAACAATAACACAAGAGATAATGCAAAGACTCCTACAACAACCAAGTTATACTTTTCTCCTCATCTAAAAAAATAAAAATAAGGCAGTGTCCCTTGAGCCACTTAGAGCTTAAGGGCCATGTCTACTTTTTCCTGCAGAATGCCCTCTTTTTTCTATACTGCCCTAGGACCCGAACTTGCCAGAAAGATTTGCAGCACTGAATTCATGTTAGCAGTTTGTCATAACAATGTTGCCAGCTTCTCAACGCAGAGTTGTCACCATACTCGACTCCGCTTTATGGGAAAAGGCTCGCACATTGATGTCTGTGGTGGTGGTCATAATCTAAGTTTTAAGGACAAAATAAAATTGGTTGAATGGGAGAGAGCTTCAATAAGTTCCAAGGGGCAGCACCAGTAGAAGGAAATTTCCTTAAAGTATTGCTGAAGAGACATTTGAAGGCAACCAGAAAAGTAGTGGATATATGGACCACAACTATCATTTTGATTAGGCATTTTATACCAAGTCATGATTAAAACAACTTGACATTTTCCTGATAGTATGAATCGATGATCAGAACACATGTTTGATAAAACCTACAGCTGGGTCCTACAAGAAAATAACTTTTGCTGCCAACTATCCCCAAATTCCAGCTCTTCCATGTCCACACTGGTATACGATGAATTACTCCCATAATTTTCTTTCTCAAGCTGGTCCCCTCACCCTTATTTTGAACTGCTATTATGAGATTGTCACCTATTGACAAATTGAACCAGATCTCGTTATTGTCCTGTTACTTGTTGTTTTAAGTTTTTTTTTTAACAATCCAAGAACTTTGGCATGAATCACTTAGGTTAGATCATTGATCATTCCCTACACTGGATATAAAGCTAAAATCAAAATAATCTCATGAAGAAAAATAAATGTGTTATCTATATAGTCTAGTAAGCATGACATATTTATTTTTGCCTAATATTAGGCATAGGCATCTTCCGTTATTTTTCATTGTATCCAATATCCAAATGTTCATCCTGGCTACACCACATTACCAGCAAAAAAAGAAAAGGTCAATTACCCGTAGAAATCTCACCTCCTCCAACATAACTTGCACAAGGTACAAGAAACTATGAAAATTTGATAGTACCAACAAATTATCAGAAAGCATATTACCAACAAATGGTTGAATAGAACAATATTATCAACATACCCTTTGGACTGCAATTGCCATAGGCTTACAACTCCATCCAAAGCACTGCAAAATCATATATGACCACAAACGGTTAGATAGAATGATAGTGTGCTACTTACATGTAAAATAGTGTTAGTTATATTCTTTCTGGAGGAAAATCTAACTATTGGCTAAATGTCGTATATACAGACTAATGAATCCAATACGAATGTAGGAGAACTGCAGCTAAGGCAAATATATATATAGAACCAATTCAACCAAAATGAGTTACAATCTGATTTCTGCATCCACGAGATCACCATCCATCACAAGTGGAAAGGTTTTCGCATAATTTCAGTGGCTACTGCAGTTACGATGCATCAAAACGAAACTGGATTTCCAAATTTTTCTTACTATCTAACCTGCTAATTAAAATAGTTTTGAAGATTTAATTTTCATTTATAATTAATCAAAATTAAGCAGCCTCGATAGATAACCAGTCAATGCACATTTGCATTTACCAAGCATATACATCCGAGAATTATCCTAGAATATTCCTCGTATGGTAGACTTTACCTCGCATATACATCCAAGATTAACTCTTTTATACAGAAGGGTTAATCTTTAAGCAATCTAAAGCACCTTGTAATAAACATTTGATCATTAACCGGGCTAAGCGCAAGACTCCTCAGCTTCCTCTTATGCTGGCTCGAAATATGAGTACTGCCCTGGAACCTAATGGTGCAAGGCGACGAGCTACTGCAAATGCTCGGGATCAAATCCTCATGCTCTCTCTTCTCTGCATCACCAAGACACACAAACAATACATAAATAATAAAAATTCTATTTTCCCCAGAATTCAAGCAAACCACAACACTCAAATTACCAAGAACCCTTTTTGGCTTCTTCTTGGCCTTCGGCTGCGGCGGCGATGGTCTACTCTCAGGCTCTCTCTTCACGGAGGCCGGCGTCGGCGGCGGCGGGGCCCTCGTAGGAGCCGAATTCCTCACGTTGACCGCAGGGATGGTGAGTTGCGGCCGAGACGCCGCCGGCGGAGGCGGACGAGATGCTGCCGGAGAGGAAACGCCGCCTCCAGTTTCACTGGAGGCGGCGGCGGCGGCGGCCTTGGCTGCGGATCGCCGGGATCGGAGGCGGGCGAGCTGAGACTGCGACTCCTTCAGCCTCCTCTCCGAAACTTCCAGCTGCAAATTTCTCGTCAAACGCGATCCAAATCGAATCGAATCGAATCGGGTCGATCGCAGTCAGTACCTGAGACTTGTAGTGGGAGATGCGGTTCCTGTTGTGCTCGACCTCGTGGGCGCGGTGGGCGATGAGGGCGACGAGGCCCTCCTCCTGCTCGTCGTCGTCGTCGTCGTCTTGACGAGGGTGCTGGGGTTTTCCGTCGGGGTTGTTTCTGGTTCGGTCGTCGTCGTCGTCTTCGAGCTTGGGTTTTTGGAGAGGGGGGTGGTGATGGTGAGATTCCATCATTAAGAGGAGAGACAAGGATTCACGCTGTGCGTATGTATAGTTAGTTAATTACTGTGTCTGGTTTTTGTTTGGGTAAAAAAAAAAATTTTTTTTTGATCTGCAAGCAATTTTTTTTTTTTTTAGTATATTGCTTTGGGTGATCGTGGTTTTTGTTGGGGAGCAAGAGGACAACAAAGAGGGGGGTAATATCGTACGGTGGTTTGGTAATTATGCCACGTGGGAATTATGACAAGGATCAGATCATTAATTGTTTTGATTATAGTTTTCGGATTTATAAGGGAAGAAGAGAAAAATATTCAATGGAAAATGCTCTAAGAATACTTAAAAGCGTTGTATTGCTTTTCTACTCAGGGCCGGCCCCGAACTTTGGGTTGCCCTAGCCCAATCCAATTTTAGTTGCCCCTTATATTAAAATTTGGTATGAACAATAACGATAAAAATGAATATATATAATACAATTTAGCGCTCTATATTGGGCTCAAACTGAAAATATTCTCATGTAAAATCAATATTCATATAAGAAGAGATTACATTTGTGCTACAATTTAATTCAAAGAAAAATACTTCTCCTTGAATTTTTTGAAGCGAATTCTTCAATTAAGTCATTATAACCCCCTTCAATCATATGAAAACAGTATGAAAGACAAAAAAGGTGGGGAGAGAGAATAGAGACTTGCATAACAACTCATAAGAAATCATAATTGCCCAATTAGCAATATCATTATTATTAAAACAATGAGATGGGGAAGAGAATAATATAGAAGATGTTTATAGTATAGAAGGACAAAATTGCTTGAAACATGTCTATGTGTGAGGTACACGACAACTTATCTTTGTGAGATATGATATTAATAGCCTAGTAAAAAAACTTCACACGTGGTAGTTTTATGCATAACTCCCTAAAGTTCATGGTAGTTCTGTAAAACATCCATCTTTTAAGTGCCATCCAGAAAAAGTCAAGAACCAATTAAACATGATTTGTCTTCCACATTTACTCCCTCCCCTACAACCACGTATTTCCACAGGCACAGAACTTAGGACCAAGCTTGATACAATTCACAAAGATAAGTTGTTCATAACCCCCTTCCTTCATTGCTTTGTCAATTTCTTCAAGAAAAGCATTACCCATAAAATTGACAGGTTTAAAATTGAAAATTTTCAAGGGTTACTTGCGGACAGACCCCTTATCTTCCTAATTGCCCAATTAGCAATATCATTATTATTAAAACAAACCCTAATTTCATTCCAAAACATCATAACCCCTAATTTTATTCTTCAACAACTAAGATTCAACCAAGATTCAAAATCAAAAAACTTAAATTCATTGCAAAACATTAAAACCCCAAATTTCTATCAAAACCCTAAAATTATTTAGTTTAAAAATTTTACCTGATGGGGTGAAGCCTGAAGGATGGGTTTGAGTGGTCTGACGGGAGCAGAGTAAGGTCCTCGTCGGAGGCTCGCCGGCTTGGGAAGGAGGAGAGGAGCCGCCGGCTCGGGAAGGAGGACCAGAGGTGAGGAGGGTTTTCTCTCTTTCTTTTTTTTTCTTTTTTTTTTGGTGAGCGGAACAGAGAGTTAGAGACGGGAAATTGGGAATGAGTGCTGAAAGGTTGGGTAGGGTCATTAGAGTTCTTTTATAAATACAACCCCTAACATTTTTTGCATTAAAGCCCTCTTACAAAGTCTACTTCAAAAATCAAAGATAAATTACAGTTTGAGGGGTATACGAGTGGTCGGGATGGGTTGCCCCCCGGCCCTGGGTTGCCCCAGCCCCGGGGCTTGGTGGGCTTACCCCAGGGCCGGCCCTGTTTCTACTATTAGTGTTACACCCACCAACTTTGTATTATGTGTTTTTACAGATATCAATACAGTTGGCCATTTTGATTGAAAGTTTCGAAACCAACTATCCTGCATCTAGGTTTAAGTCAAGCCTTAGGAAGTAAACTGTTGATGTCCTGAGGTCCAACAGTGAGATTAGCGGGTAATTCCGAGTTTAGAACGGGGCTTAAGGTCGATATGAGTGATGTGGGTTTCCTCATCTCTTTTTTGAAGATTGGTCCATTGTCTGTATAAGAGAGTTGCGCAATAATACTCGTTAGTGGATCGGAGTTGGGTTCTCCGGTGGTCCCTCCGACGATCGAATTAGTATTTGAGCTTGAGCGGAGAAGATACCAATGAACTGAAAATAGTTAAGTATGCAGAAGTTGCATATCTGTGGCCCTCCTGGGCCTTCCTCCGGCCCTTCCTCTGCTAGTAGGCAATGAGCCCATATATATACCCAGCATAGAGGAGTAAATATGTAACTGTTGCCGAGTCCAGGCATGCAACTGACTCAACAGGCAACTGACATGTGCCGGTTGTGGGTGGCATGAGTCATCCAGGTGATTAGTGCAAAGCAACAGCAGCTGCTTTGTGCTGACTGGGTCTGATAAGTCATGAAGATTATGGGAGCTAAAGCAATGATGACTTTGACCGTGCATTTAATGTGATGGTGACTGGTTGTCGACGAGCGATTCGAGGATACACAACCTATCTAGTCATCCGGCTGAAGGCCGACAAGCACCACCCTTTTAGTCGGCCTCGCAGGATGTCAACCCAGCTTTGAGTGAATGAGGGTGATCGACTTGATTGATGAGGTCGATTGAGAGCTAGTCTCGACTCGGTCTGGCTCAGGAGGAGTGGAGTGTCCAGGTTATACGAGTCGCTCCTGGCGAAGGTGAGTTGGCATGATTGATTAATGTTGTCATGGGACATGTGTCAACTCCAAGAGGAGAATTAACACATAGGTTAATTGATGTCATAATATTGGCCCCTTTTGCTTGGACTCGGTGTAGCCGAGTCCGAGTGAAATAGAGCTGGTCGGATCCCGAGGTGCATTTATGAGGGAAGTGATGGGTTGTTGTTATAACGAATAGGGCGACTCGATCTCATACCTTATTGTTGAATATGATCACATGGCTCTAAAATTTGTGCCTTGGGCTTATGAACATGCCAAGGTCTTGCTGCAAACATTTTAGACACAAATATTTATTTTTATTAATTTAAACAGAGTACCTTTGAGTATCCATCGGTTTTTCGGTTTGAGATGACCCGAATTAGTGCCTTGGATTTACTCGCAATGACATTAAGGTCTTAGGGTATGTGCCTTGGGCTTAGGAATATGCCAAGGTCTTTTGAGTAGAAGTAGATTGAGTTGACGCGCCTTGTTTTTATCGTGAAAATGTACCAAGGTCTTTTGTCGATGGCGTGCCTCGGTTTTACCATAAAAGGTGCCAAGGTCTTGGTATCGGAATCGACCGAGTTGATGACGTTCCTTGGTCTTGCTCTTGAAAATGATTAGAAATATTTTTATTTTTATTAATTTGAACTACATACCTTTGAGTACCTATCGATCCTTTGGGTCGAGACGACTCGGCCCGATTGGGACAAGTAGTGAGACTCGGCTTCGTGCCTTGGGTTTACTCGCGATGATACCAAGGTCTTAGGATACGTGCCTTAGGCTTAGAAAGATGCCAAGGTCTTTTTTGTCGATGTAGATTAAGTTGACATGCTTTAGTTTTACCCTGAAAAGGTACCAAGGTCTTTTATCGATGGTGTGCCTTGGTTTTACCCTGAAAAAGTACATATGTCTTTTGTCGTTGGCATGCCTTGGTTTTACACTGAAAATGTACCAAGTTCTTTTGTCGAAGCCAACATCTACACATAGGTATATGGCACAAAAAATGTCTTATTTTAAAGATAGTATCTTTAATTTGTTACCTTGGGAAGGATGTGCTCTAGACGTAGATATGAGAATGATGCTAGAATTAGTGGCAGAAGTGGGCCGAGTAGATAGAGATCGTATGGTAAAAGCGATGTATATGTTAGTACGCAGCATAAAAATATCTCTTATTTATAAAAGGAATAATGATGACCATATATTGGTGAGGTAGTCCCTAAAACGTCCGTGGTAAGCTTGGCGTTTTAGCCTATCGGAATGGTAGCTTCTTATCTACAAGTTTTGAGCACAAAGAGGTTGACCGTTCTTTTATAAAAGAGAGATGAAGCGGCTCTACGGCGGGTGCCAAAACTGTTGATGCCCTGAGATCCAATAGTTAGATTAGCGGGTAATCTCAAGTTTAGCAAGGGGCTTAAGGTCGATATGAGTGATGTGGGTTCCCTCATCTCTTTTTTGAAGACGGGTCCCTTATCAGTATAAGAGAGATGCATAATAATACTCATTTGAGGACCGGAGTTGGGTTCTCTGGTTGTTCTTCCGATGATCAAGTTACCAATGAACTAAAAATAGTTAAGTATGCAGAAGTTGCATACATGTAGTCCTCCTCGGGACTTCCTCTGGTCCCTCCTCTGCTATTAGGCAATGAGCCCATATATATACCCAGTCGAGAGGGGTAAATATGTAATTGTGGCCGAGTCTAGGTGAAAACACCCTGGGGGTGAATAGAGTTATTGCTAATCTTATTAGATATTAATGCCGATAAAAACTTATTAACAAATTATTCTTGCAAGATAGATATACAATGTATATGAGCAAGAATGAGCAATATAAACAAAGGGCAATATCCTATCAATGAGATACACAATGAGATATATGCAAGGATATAAATACAAGAGAAAATAAACAAGAGTGATAGTGTAAACAAATAGTGGACACAAAGAGCAATCCAAACACAATAATATGATCATGGAGTTTGGACCTTCCATCCTACGTCTCCGCTCCCCACTCCCGGGGAGAATCCACTATCACGACACACCCAGTTTGGAAGCCAGAACTTCTCTACACACTCCGTTTTCTAGTTCACCGAAAACTCTACATGTCACTCATAATGTACATACACAAACTACAATCTCAAGTGTTGGTCCTCATGTATCGTCTCCCTCAAGTGCTCGGCTTTACTACCTCTCTCTAGGCTTTACTACCGACGACACTCCTCTTGGTATTGACTACGTCCTCACCACACACTCCTCTCGGTGTAAATGTGTATTACAAAGTGATACTCTCACAATAAGGCTCAATTACAAGATTTGTTCACTAGTGGAAAAGCCAGTATCGCTGACGGCAACAACGCTGACGGGCTATTCCCGTCAGCGATGTTTATATCGCTGACGGGGATTCCCGTCAGCGTTTTAGCCGTCACAGTTGAATCATTCCCGTCGGCGATGTTATTATTGCCGACGGGAAATAAACATCGCTGACGGGAAACCCGTCAGCGATGTTTGATATATATTTCAACCGATCGCGATCAGCAGGCTTTCGTTCCCAAATTAAAAAACCCTAATTTCCGTCAGCGCCGCCGCCCTCGACGACCTTCTGGCAGCTCTGACTCGCCGCCCTCGACTCCCACTTCACCGCCGGACGCCGTCGCCATTACCCCTCGCGGCTGCCCTAGATCGCGAACTCCGTCACCTCCCGCTCCCCCTCTCCGACTCCACCGCACGTGCTCCGATGCCCCGGAACCCCGAACCCCCGATCTCTCGCCGGAGCTCGCCGCGGCACCGCCCCCGCTGAACTCGATCGCAGAGAGGTATTGTTGTAAATTTTTGGGTATTGTTGTAATTTTTTGTAATTTTAGGTATTGTTGTAAATTTTTAGGGATTTTTGTTGTAAATTTTTGTAAATTTTTAGGTATTTTAGGTATTGTTGTAAATTTTTAGGGATTTTTGTAAATTTCTTTGATGTAATTTTAGGTATTGTTGTAAATTATTAAAATAGCCAATAATAATAACAATAATCCAGGGGTCTATCTGTAACAATAAAACTAGAGGGGTTTAGAACCAGATGATGCGGGTCATTCGACCTAGCCATGATGCGGACCGATTTGAACGCCCTAGTGCCTTCCTGTTGATAATCCCTGGTTTCTGATGGTTCTCTTTTTGATTTATTATTATTATTTTTTTAGGATCTCAGTTATTGAAAAATTTGGTTTTGAAATTTATGGGGGGGATAAGATTGAGAAGTGATTGCAATTTGGTGAGGTGTAATGTGAGATGATGCGATTTGTTGGTGTTAAAACATGTTTCGACTTATTTACATCAGACCTCTCTATCCTATGTACTTGGGGGCTGTTTTGTTTGGTTTTTAAAAAAGTTCAGTGGACTTGAAGCGCTTAAAGTTAATTTAGAAAAGGTGGGTACAAGTTGAGCTGTGCGTTTTGAAAAAATCTCAAAGTTAAAGGAGAGTTTTCCAATAACACTTAAACTTAAGGAGGTTTTCTTATATTTTGAAATATAAGGGGGGTTTCTTGATAGTTGTCCAAAGTTAAAGGAGGGTTTATGGTATTTAGCCTTAGCAATACGGATACTTCCATCACAAGCTAGTGCACAATTTGTAATGGTCCTAATCTTCCAAAGTTTTTGATATTCATGTGATAATAGGGCGCAGAAACCTCTCTGTCAGTGGTTTTTTAAAATTATTTTGTTGTAATTTTAGGTTTTGTTTTCGCCAAGCCAATTTGCATCTATGTTATATTAATTTGTATGTTTATTCAACTTGCAGATGTCTAAAAATATTAACAGGAGGTTATTCGAAGCTAACCCCAGTCAAGACCAATCCACTGAGGAAGAGCCTCCGAGTTCAGGAGAGATGTCAGGTATAACTTAGTTTAACTTACATATTTTTATTCATGATATATGCACAATGATAATTTATTTCTTTTATTTTTATAGGTGAGGGTGAGGAAGAGCCGACTCACATACCATTATATGCAGATCCTCCAGTTATACTTCGAGCATACATTCCTGGGATTGAGCGCGGGCCCTTACCAGCATGTGCAGAGGGGTATAGACTCAAGCAGACTGAAAAATACATGCTTGCGAAAAAAAGATTGGATGAATGGGCCCCACAGATTGATGAGATTTTATCTGATGCAAAAAATGAAATCAGACAAAGATTTAGTGAGTTTGATCAAAAACATAATCAATTCCGAGTCTATTAATAAAAAAACATAATCAATTCCAGAATGTTGAAATTTGAATGTTTCCATAATTGTATCCATATCTAATAAACATAATATTCTCAGGTTTCTCTTTTCCTTACAATTTTTCTTCTTCCTTTTTTAGTAAATTCTAAGAGCTTAAGATTGATTAAATAAAAGTGTTGATATATCTATTTTTTTTTTTTTTGTAGGAGAAAAACTTTACCAGAAGAAAGGACGCCAAGGAAGTGACTTTAAAAAAAAGTTACCACCGGATGGTTTTCGAGCAATTGTGAGATGGGGACATAATGGGATTCCAACCGGACAATGGGCTAATAACTTCAGCTCATACCTTGGATGTTTGATACGGAGGAGTGATAATGTGAATCCCTATTACGAGGCTTGGGAGCAGCCATTTCATGTCCTGGAGAGTATATATCGAGATTGTTGGGTAAATTCTTATGTTTAGCACAATTATTTTTCAATTCTGTCAATTGTCAATGCTTAACTATATTTTATTTTTTAGAGATATTTCAACATCGAAGACAATCCCGTAGGGTGGGAATTTTTATTTGGATACCAGGGAAAGTTCAAGCATTCTCTTCGGGAGTGGAGACATGAGATAAAGAAGAAATGCTTTGATTGTTTCACTCACAACTGGGAGAGGATATACAAGCGAGATAAGAGGGTTGAGCCTAAGCACTTAGCTGCACTTATAATATTGTGGGGCCAAGAGGAGCACCAGGTAAATATGTATAGTAGTTAATTATCATCAAGCTATTTATCTGAAACTAGTGATATATTCCATTGTATATCATACCATGCACTAAAATTCTCTTTGTTCATGTTGAAGGAAAAATGTAGGAGAAATAAACTTAATCGATGGAAAAAAGATTATGATCATCATACGGGGACTACTTCATTTGCCCAGATTGAGGATCAATTTTGTAGGACAACGGTATAAAGTCTTTTAATAATCATTGTATATTCTCTCCGCTTCTTAGAATATTTAATAAATAAAACTAATAAATATATTTTTAAATCTCAGAACGCTCCCTTTATCCCACTACCAGAACTGCACAGGAGAACGATGGTTCAATTTAAGAAGGGGTACGATGACGATGAGACTAAGAAACAAAAGCTAGAATTGGCCAAGAAAATGCAGGTTAACTAATTATCTTAGCTCTTATTAGCCTGTTATCATGTTGGGAATTTATTATTTGTACTCTTCTTTTGGTCATCTTATTAGCCGAGTTACTATGACCCATTCGTATGAGGGTCTTGCTTGTTAGGATATAAAAAGCTGTTTATTTTCATTTATGCACTAGAGGATGTAGTAGAAACTGCTATAAGATATTGATTTGTATAAATCTAAGTTTAGATAATGTCAAGCATTTCTTCAAGTTGAAGAGCAAAGTCATGTCCCTTTTGCAAAGTCTTAAAACTGTATGATAGGCCAAAAAAGTAGCAGTCATGTAATCATTATATGTTCTATATAATTATTTATTAGAGATAATAGCTTCAACTCTTGAATGCATGTAGATGTGTATGTATGCATCTATATGAAATCTCTGTTTATTATAAGAATTAAACACACTGACACACATATGCATACATACGCACACACCACACACACACACATATACACACATATACATGTGTATAAGTATGTAAGTGTGTGTGCATTCTAAAATCATGTATTCATGTGGCAATGTCCTACTTTTCAAATAATTACCAAGTCCCATGTTTGCATACATGTCATACCTCTATCATGTGTCAGTGTCCATGCTACGTAGGTTGTTGGTCAGGCATGGTTGAATAGAAATGCTTGTAAAATGGGCCTCATTATCACTGGAAGATTTTATTACTTAATTTTCTGTTTTTAGTTATTCTATCTTTAGTTTTAAGTCATACTTCTTTCTTAGTTTTGGTTTTAAATTTTATATATATATTGTATAATGTAATGAATTAATTACGTTATAGAAGGGAAAGCAGCTGGATAATTGGTATATTGGTAGTGTTGATATGGATTTTTGCGGTGTGAGATACACATTTCTTGTGTACGTATAATACTGAAAATAGTTAGTTTTTCTGGGAAAGAGTTTGGAATGACTTTCATTCTTGATTATGCTATATATGTGTAGCATTTGTTTGCATATAGAGCTGAATAACAACAAGACCTTTGGAAGAGTTTGAAGAGTGATACTTGAAAAGTCAGGAATAAACAGTAATGCATCAGGGCAATAACTAAAGGAGATTTAGATGATAACATGGAGAAGGTGGCTGCAACACCAAGGTGTAGTGAGGAGCTGAAGAGAAAAATGATAACCTGTGAGGTTTTCTATTATGTCCAATGAGAATCTCTTTTTGCATGTTTTAAAGGTTTTGTTAAGCTCTGTGCAAGCTTCTTTGTCATCTCATCCTCTACCGTAGCCTTTTTATTCTTTCATCACATTTTCATTTTCCCTCTCTAATTCCTGACTCTCAAACTTCCATATCATGGGATCTTTACTTAGTGGAAGAGTAGACCAAGACAGGAATTTAGACACAGAATATCAGGGAAGCACTAACAAGTGTTTTCTTTCTCATTATGTAAATCAATCATACAGTAAAAAAGATAACAGTGAAAGGAGTTATATGTAAGAGTTAACATAAGCTGTAGATGAGGAAGACATTGGTGGTATAGGAATACAATGTGCTTTTAATGCGCTTATCAGACTCTATAAGAGAGTATTGCATATTTACTTTCAGATAGCTATAAATATGAGGGGCTTGCTTGTTAGGATATAGCAATGCATAAGAAATAACATACTGTAACATGATTGATCTACTTGGTTTTATTCTCGAAAACCTTTGAATTGCTAATGACAAAACTTTTCCTATCACCTTACAAGCCAAAGCACCCTTCAACTATTTATTAGCACTTAACACCCTTCTTCACATGTACTTTTATGTTGCACAAAACACCCTTCACATGTACTTTTATTTTACTTGTTCAGGTAAATATCTTTTATTTTTGAAAGGCTAATTCTTAAATTTATTTTTTTGACTTCTAGGAAGCTCTGGAAAACACGTATTCTGAGGTTGTTGCACAGAGCCAAGAGCCCCTGACTAGAGAGCAGAATTATAATGTGAGCCATCTAGTTTGTGGACTTCCTAAAAAAGGGAGGACCAGGTGGATGGGAGTTGGAGCTCAGAGGGTGTCTACACAATTCTAGCCTCCGCCGATTTCTACACCCTCGACTATGCCATCGGGGCCCTCTTATATGCCGCAGGAGGATTGCACTCAGCAGGCGATGCAGCTTGTTTCCTCTGTGATGAGTATGTTAGATGGTCAGATTCCCGAAGAGATGTGGGAGGATATTCAAGAGGAGCTTATGCGAGTGATCCAGCCTACTGCTACTTTTGCAATGGTTTCTAGGCAAATAATGAAATCTTGTAGAAGGCGGGTTCCTACTCGGGTGCAAAGCCAGATTATGAACTTCTTGGCCACTCAAAAGGCATTTACTGGTAGTGGAGAGAGTAGCAGACATGTATACTTATTATATATGTAAAACATGATTACACACAATATTATGTGATTCTAAATTTAAATTATTTTGTTGTTAGATTGGAGATGATACTATTGGGAGCACGAGTCATAGGGATGGATCCGCCAGTGGCAACGCGGACGATGACATGGATAGGGCGGATGACCTATCTTAGTGATTATATCCTAAACTCGTGTTTGTATATTGTGGACATCTTTATAGTTGAGATTATGATACTCGTGTTTGTATATTGTGGACATCTTTATAGTTGATATTATGATACTCGTGTTTGTATATTGTGGATTTAGAACTTATGATATGTGTGTATTGTTTGTTGTCAAAATTATTATTGTGGATTTGGAACTTATCGTGAAAAGTGAATGTATATATTTAGATTGTTTGTGAAAATTGATTGGATGAGGTTTAATTGGGGAAATTTAGATTGTATTCATTGCGAGATGTTTTGGAATGCGTGTGAAATGTCGTTTGGAGATTTGTATGTACAGGGAATATATATATGTACAGGGAACTGATTTGTATATCAGCAGATTTTTTTTTGCTGCTGATACTTATCGCTGACGGGCTTCCCGTCAGCGATAACTATCGCTGACGGGAAGCCCATCAGCGATGTACATAACATGGTTGACGAGATCCCCGTCAGCGGTACTTATCGCTGACGGGGACCCGTCAGCGATACCTATCGCTGACGGGAAGCCCGTCAGCGATACTGCAAACATTGCTGACGGGTTACCGTCAGCGATAAGTATCGCTGACGGGGATCCCGTCAGCGTCCATGTTTTCACCGACGACGATCTGTCGTCAGTAACGTATGTCACTGACGGTATCCCCGTCAGCGATAGAGAAACATCGCTGACGGGAATCCCGTCAGCGATGTTTCTCTATCGCTGACGGGCTTTGCCGTCACCACTTATGCCGTCAGTAATATATATTACTGACGGCCCCCCGTCAGCGATAGTTCTTCCCTGACGGGACTATCGCTGACGGCGTATCCTTGACGGGGCGCCGTCAAGGATATGTATTTTCAACGGGCATTTGGGCATCGCTGACGGGAATGCCCGTCAGCGATACCTGATTTTCCACTAGTGGTTCTCTATAATAGATGAGAACACAATTTAGGCTCACTCTCAAGGTTACACTCACCACAACCCTATATTATACAATATGTAAAAATACTTAAGCTCAATGGTTGTGTGTGCAAGCAATGAGAAAATCAAATATAAACTCAAATAAATCTAGCAAATATGAATATAATAATTGAAGCATAAACAAGCTAGAGATATGAGTTTAGAAACACTTCTCTAATAACAAGAGAGAGTGATTGGAAGATTGAAAGCCCAAACTGAAATTGATCTCCTCTTCTTGTAAAACAATTTTCACAAAACTGATTCTGTAAATAAACACTTAAAACAAACTTAAACAAACTTAAAACCCTTTTTAAACTTGTTTTAAAACATTCTCTAGTTGGTTCAGAAGTGAAATGGTATATGACATATATAGGATGAAGAAACAAAGCCCAAAACCCAAGTGAAACCAAGTAAAAAGATTAAAAAAATGAAAACTAGAAATATAGTCGTTACAGGCCATCAGTCGACTGACGAGTTGGATCAGTTGACTGATGAGCTGACCGTTATAGGCAGCTAACAGCTCATTGATCGACTGATGAGCATGGTCAGTCAACCAAATAAGAAACAGAAACTTTTTAAGATTTTGGCGGGTTTCATCAGTCGACTGCTCTCAAGCATCAGTCAACTGATAACGATTTTTCAGCCAGTTTTGATTTATGAAAATGAATTTTAAACCTCTCTTAAAAATAACAAACAAATTCAAGAAAATATAAAAACTTTGGGGAATGCTTGTAAACATGAAAATAAACATGTTACAAAAACTAGTTTTCAAATAACACTTCTTATTTGTGAAATCTCATCATTTTGCAAAATCACATAAGTATGAACATGTTGAAAACTTAATTTTGCCAGAATGACTTAAACAAAACTTTGAAACACTTTAGAATAGATTTATAGACTTATACAAGATATGAAAATAGTGTAAATAAGTCTTCAATCCATAAATATAATATTTTGCAAATTCAATAGAATATGAAACACATAAATGTGAAAATGAAGATATATATTGCTTCATATCTATATAGCTAAACCAAAACAACTTATTCACATAGAAAACAAATAAGTATTATATATCTATTTGTTTGCAAAAAAATTTTGTAGATAAAACACATAAACCATTAAATTGTGTGTGTATAATATCGAGCTTAAGGTATTAACACACAAAGTATAAACCCTAAACTAATTTACCCAAGCTTGGAATCTTCAATATGCTCGTCTTGGTAAACTTATGGATGAAGCTTGAACTTGGATCTTGACTTGAATGCATAGCTTCACATCGATATTTTCTTCCATCCTCCAATGGATATGATCATGAAAGCTCTAGTCCATCCATCCACCTGTTAGACCCTAGAGGGAGGGTGATTAGGGTCTTATGCTAATCTAATCCGATTTTATGCAAATTAAAACTAATTCAAATATTATTCTTGCAAGATAGATATATAATATGATATGACCAAGAATATGCAATATGATCAACGAGATATATCCTAGCAAAGAGGTATATGATGAAATATATGCAAGGATATATAAACAAATACAAGGGTGAAATAAACATAAACAAGATAAGAGTGATAGTGTAAATAAACAATGTAAACACACAATATGATCACGGAGTTCGGACCTTCCATCCTACGTCTCCGCTCCTCACTCCCGGGGAGAAATCCACTATCACAATCGGGTTTTTTACGCTCACCCGAATAACGTTTACACCTCATAATGTCGATTTTCAACGCTCACCGATCAACATTCACACCTCACACTCTCACTCGATTTTCTAGCTCACCGAAAACTTTACAATCTCACAATATAATAAATGATTTGTTCTCTACAATAGATGAGAACTCAATGTAGGCTCACACTCAATGATACAACTCCCACCAACCCAAATATACTATGTATGAAAATACAATAAGCTCAAGTGGGTGTGTGTAAACAATGAGTGAAATAAAATCAACTAAACTCAAATGTAAATACTAGCTTAATAGAAATAATAATCAACAAATAATTATAAATAAAAGCTAGAATTGAGTTTAGGAAAACTTCTCTAGATGACAAGAGAGAGAGATGGATTGAAGCTCAAACAATAAGTGATGATCTCTTCTAGCTCTTGTGAAATTGATTTCATAAAATCAAACTCTCAATTGCTTAAAAGCTTTTTAAACAAACTTTAAACAAAACTTAAACCATTGTTAAAACATTCTAAAACTTGTTTAAAATACTCGCCTTGTGTAGGAAATGATAAATACAATGGGGTATATATAAGGTAGAAGAAAACAACCCCAAAAACCCCAAAAAACCACTAAAAGACAAAAATCAGCAAGTTACCGTTACTGTGCAACGGTAACATTGGCGGTCGACCGTCACGGTCGACCGCGAGAAGAAAAACTTAAAAACTGATCTCTGGACTGCGTACGGTCGACCGTGGCAGTCGACCGTACTGTAGCGCGGTCGACCGTGGCGGTCGACCGCAGTTTTTCAGATTTTGACAGATGCTGAAATTTTACGTATCTGACTTTATAAAATCAATTAAAAATAGTAAATCAACTCCAAAAATCATGAAATTTTTAAGGAAGGTTCTAGACATGTAGATAAACATGTTAGATAAAGAATTTATGAAATATCACTTCCCAGTTGAGAGAAATAAATGTTTGAATACAGATATATAGTTTCTGAAAAAACTGTTAAAAACTCGGTTTTGTAAATTCAATTAAAAATAACAAAACAACTCTAAAATTAGTAAAACTTAGGGAAATGTTTTTATATATAAATATAAACATGTAAACGAAGAAATTTTTCAAATCGCATTTCCCAATTGTGAAAACGAATCTGTTTTGCAAAAACATGCACGAACATGTGCACGAACATGAGCTTATTAAAAACTTGATTTTGTAAATTCAACCAAACATAACAAATTAATTCCAAAATTGATAAAACTTTGGAAAACATTTATAAACATGAAATTGAACATGTTAGAAAAAGAATTTCTCAAATTGAATTTCTCATTTGTGAAAACTCATGTATTTTGCAAGTGTGTCCAAAACATGAAAATGTGATATATATGAAATTTGATGTTTTGACATAAACAATATTTTGAAACCCTATGAAATGATTTTATAGACTTAATGAAATATATATACAATGATTGTTAAATCCATAAACCAAAACTTGTATATATATATAACTATATATATAAAAACCAAATATGTGTGTGTATATATGATTGAGCTTAAAGTACTAACACACATAATATAAAATCTAAACTAAATATACCCAAGCTTGATTGATCTTCGATGAAGCTCAACTTGGTACACTTGCGGATAAGCTAGAAATTGGATCTTCAATTTGAATTGCATATGCTTCACTCCACAATTCCGCCAACCTCCATTGGATTTGATCGTTGAAGCGCAATCCATCCAACCTCCAACTCGTTGTTTGTCTACAATAAATAGAAATATACCAACAATAGACAAACAACATTAGTGGTAAATTGTTTGTTAAACATCATCAAAATAAAGAGGTCAACACCACCATCATGGATATTTGTCTAGATTACCTAACAAAACAAATGTAAACACTCGACACACGTTGTTAGAAATTGTTTGTGATTATCAAAACAAGATTAGGGAGTAGGCTCATAAACATGAAACCTAACAAGGCTAACACTAGACAGGCAATTGACTCGATAGACAGCTAACATGTGTCGGTTGTGGGTGGCATGGGTCATCCAGGTAGTTAGTGCAAAGCGACAGTAGCTGTTTTGTACTGACTGGGTTTGATAAGTCATGAAAATTACGAGAGCTAGAGTAATGATGACTTTGACCGTGCATTTAATGTGATGGTGACTGGTTATCGGCAGACGATTCGAGGATACACAACCTCTCTAGTAGTCCGGCTGAAGGCCGACAACCACCGCCCTTTTAGTTGATCTCGTAGGATGTCAACCTAGCTCTGAGTGAATGAGGGTGGTCGACTCGATTGATGAGGTCGAGTGGGAGCTAGTCTCGACTTGGTCTGTCTCAGGACGAGTGGAGTGTCTGGCTCAATAGGAGTGGAGTGTCTAGGCTATGCGAGTCGTCCCTGACGAGGATGAGCTGACATGATTGATTAATGTTATCATGGGACATGTGTTAACTCCCAAAGGGAATTAACACTTAGGTTAATTGATATCATAACATAAACAAAGTCAATTCAAGACTTAAAGAGCTTAGATTAGGATTTAAGTGCAAAATTAGAGTAAGTGACATTGTCATAAAACTTAAGAAGTTTAGTATGTGAGTTTTGGGTTATAAATAGAAGTGAGCTTCCTCTTCAGAAGCCCTAACTAGGTTTTTGGTAGAACCTAGAAAAAGGGAGAAGAGTGAAATTTTTGAGGGAGAATTAGATTTTGAAGAAGAAGATGATCGAGAGAGTAGATGTCAAAATCAAGGACCAACTCAAAACCCATGGATCTCTTTAATGTAAATATTGTTTCATGCTCAATCTCTTTTTTTTTTCAATCTTGAATCCTAGTTCTCATCTAGTTTCGTTCATGGTAGATAAATATACAAGATTTTCTCAATTGACGATAAAAACTCGGGCTTTTCAACCAATATCTTTGATGACACACATCTCCACATCTTCTTATTTAGATCAATACATTAAGACATGTGTTTTAATCATGATTAAGCTCTGTATTTGTGGGTCTCCTCAGATCTAGTTAATTTCCTCATAAAAAATTATATTATTGGATAATACTGAAATATTGAGATTTCTCGTTGGGTTCTTGATGGATTAAACTCAAATTAATTGCAAAATTATTCCAATTATGGATCTACAAAATGAGAAATCTCTAGAATGTGGATTAGTTGAAAGTATGTGATAGTAGAATTTGATAAATTATTGAAATACTGCAGATTGTCAAGTCGAGTATACACGTCTGATCAGGCAACAACCCAGTTCAAGAAGATGGATCTGCCACTTATCTGATGTGGCTTTGTCATTGAGCGTAATCAAGCGCGTGATCTCACCCTGTAATTTGGCGAATTCTGATTATATGCATTTTTTGAGATTTTGATTTCCGAGTTCACTTCCATTTTCTTCATTAGCTTCATTGAAGTGAAAACTACCCACAAAAAGGGTATTTGCATGTAGTTTGATGTTTTGTGAAGTGTTGGGGATTTTCCAAAATCCTCAAAAAACTAATTTTCTTATGGACACACATATTTTCATTTTGAATGTCCAAATCATATTTTGCGAGCTTTCATATGTGTGTTGTGATGCTAGGTTTGTGATAAGATAGCTGATATCACTGACTTAAATGATTTTAGGCAGTCCTCCTTTATTTTCCTGTACATGATTGAAATCCGACCTAATATTTCTTACTGGCCCAATATCAGGGGAAAGAGTGCAAAACCCTTTGTAAATGACTGAGCAGTGAGTTGCTAGAGTTCACACACTTTCATTTCTTGTGTATGTATAATACAATAATTGTAAGGTTAGCATTAAAGTGTTCACCCACCTAATATTATTTCTTACTTGCCTAGGTTTAGGGTTGGGCGTCATCCGGGTCGACCCGCGAGCTGACCCGGTCTAGCTCGCCATGGGTCATGACCCGGTCCGGCCCGTAGTGGGCCAGGCCCGACCCATCCCGTGATATACGCGGGTCACGGGTCAGGTTGGCTCCAGTTCCTGGCCCGGGACTAGAGATATAGGCCAGACCCACCTTAACCTGACCCACCATCAACCCGGCCCTGCCCAGTCCAACTCGACATGACCCCGAATTTTAATTATTAGTTTTTTGTTTTTTTAGTTAACATTGTTTTTCCTTTTTTCCTCTTGTATTTGTAATTTAAATTTAAACTAAAGGAAACTTATTAACTTTCTATGGATGTAGGTCTTCCTTCAAAGTTTGAACTAGGTATACCTCTGTGTTTGTGATGTATTCTGTGTGATATTTATCTTTGTACAATGTATGTGTATATATATCATTTTATTAAATAAAGAGTAAAATAAAAAAAATAATTTAAATATAATTTAGAAAAGTTAAACAACTCATGGGCCGACCCACGCCCCGTGGACTGTGAGGTGACCTTGCCCGGCCCACCCTTAGGCGGATCGTGGTTCGGGCCGAGTCTAATTTCAGACCCGAGATTAGAGAAATAAGTCCGGCCAACTCTGATTCGGACTGGCCTAAGGGCATGTTTGTTTGCACGGAAGTAATTATGAAGTAGTTGAAGTAAAAGAAGTAGAGGCTACTTCTGCTACTTCTAAGCAAAAAAATATGTTTGGTTCTCTGAAAAACTTACTTCCAATACTTCCTTAAACGCTTATGTGGCGCTTACACGTCATCCTTATTTTCAAAATATTTTTCCAATCCTCAATACTTAGAAGTAGCTCGGAAGTAGTTAAAATGCATATTAATTAGGAAATAAATAAATTTTTTATTAATATTTCATTTATTAGTTACTTCTAACAACTTTTTATTGATAAAATTGCTCTTAATTTTAACAACTATTTTGTAGTAATTTGCGATGGTCGTTGGTCAGCTTTCTTTGGGATGAAGAATACAGTTTGTCTATTAATTATTTGTCTAAATACCACGTTGATGTTACAATCAAAGGTGCGAGGGAGGAGAGAAATTGGAGATTCATAGGAATTTATGGTCATCCGGAGTCTCATCATAGGCGAGAGGTAAACAATTATTTTGAAGCTATGTGGTTGAATGATTCTTCTTGCTCTCAAGTGGCGAGGGGTCATAGCGACATGAAACTCGTTGTAACATGCTAGATCAAATTAAAGAGCGTGACATGGCTTTGAAATTATAGAAACAACATGTGTTAATTACTTCATAGTAATATTTTCAAATGTTATCCAAACAAAAAAAAAGTAAATGAAGAGAAAGAAGTTCTACTTTCATTACTTCTAAAAATATATGAAAAAATGTTATCTCCACTACTTCCTACTTCATAGCTTTGAAAGTTACTTCTATAATCTACTTCTTACTTCCAATACTTCCATTATTCAAACGGATCATAAGTCAGGTCCAGCCTGACCCGGTCCGGCCCGACCTTGAACCCTGCGGGCGGGGTTACGAACGTGAACCGACCCGGCCCACGCCGACCCCTACCTAGGTTGCTAAGCCCAAATATGATTCAAACCCAAGCAGTTTCAAACTCCACCCAGTCGCTCCCAGCCCCACAAATCCACAAACCCGACCTCATTCTTGTCCGCTAACGACTAAACAAAACAATGGCAGCGGCGACGGCGGCGGCGGTGCCGAGAAGCGCCGCCCTTCTCCTCTCCTCCATCAGGAGAACCATCGTGGGACCCACACCCATCTCCGCTCGAAGCCCTAATCCCAGCAAAAACGGCCTCCTCCCGTCGCTCTCTTCTACTTCCAACTCTTCAAGGGGAAGAAGGAGACTCTGTTCTCTCTCTCAGACGACGACAGCGACGGAAGAGGGTTCTGCTGCTGCGGATCCGGAGGCGATTCCTCAGGATCCGATAAGGGAAGCGGCGGATGCGCTGGACATTAGGGTTGGGAGAATCCTGAAGGCCTGGAGGCACCCCGAGGCTGACTCTCTCTACGTCGAGGAGGTCGACGTCGGCGAGGAGGAGCCGAGGACTATTTGCAGTGGGCTTGTTAAGTACATCCCCCTCGATCACCTCCAGGTTCATAAAGTTTGAGCTTTTACTTGTTGATTTCTTGATTCTTTGGTTAAAGTTTAGATTTTGTTGGTTCTGACCCACCGGTTAGGTGCATTTTGTGAAACAGTTGATGGGTAAAGATCTAATATTGTTATACTTATTCATAAAAATATAATAATGTGTGGGAAGGAGAATTTTCATTTTTCGCTATTGATTGGTGTCGGACTAGTCAGGTAAAATGGGGAGCTTCAAAGGGGTTCAACTATATCCACTCCCAAACAGTAACTTTGGGTGGTGGATGGACGAAATTGCCCTTTATTGTTAATTAAGCTTACATCGACCATTAAATGCTTCTCATTAAGGTTCATTAATTCGGTTCATTAATTCTGAGTCCACAGTCCTCTTTTCGCTGCTGAGCATAATCGGACACCGTGGGTTATAAAATTTTTTTATTTTGTTTTATTAACTAATTCCATTTTAATTGTGCATTTAAAATCCGTGTTAGACTATAATCCGTGTCGGTTTATAATCCGTGGGTCATAAATTTTTTTTTTAAGTGTTATTAAAAAAATCATAGAAGTGTTATAAAAAAAATTAATCCATTATAATCCGTGGATCATAAAAAATCATTGAAGTGTTATTAAAAAATTAAATTTTTTTGAGAACATATATAAATGTTGGTTTAATTTTAATATAATTTGAATTTTTAAAATCGTTAATAAAATTTGTTTAAGTGTTTGAAATGTTTGAAGTGTTAGACTATAATGAAGGATAATAATAAAATTTATTAGAAAATCAAAGTATTAATCTACTCAACGAAATACATCAATTTTTTTCGATCCTAATTAATTGTTCTTTCTTCTTGTTGTTGATGCTCGACGTTCTCCATCTTCATTGTGGAGACGGTTAAAGTGACTGATCGAGAATGCAAATTGTGCATCTAAACCATCTGCAGATTTGTCGTGATGGTCATTCCAGTAAAATGCTATGAGTGGTACCGGATGATCCCCTGGTTTCATATGCAACTGGAAAAAAATGTACAAATATTGAAGTTATATTCTTATATAAAAAATTAAAGTTAAAATTCAACTTGTTTATATGATCGTCGACTAGTGTAATTTTCTTACCAAAATCCAATGATCATTGCTAAGATGTCCGCACACCACCTTTCGGGTTGGAGGTCCTTGTGTTTCATCTAATATCGCTGGCAGACAAGTATTTCCTCCATGTTCACTGAATGTCATAAAAACAACATTATATGTTGTTGCAATTACGTGACCGCAATCTGGTACCGCCATCCAGTAATCATCATCCGCTGGTCCATGGTAGTGAGCAATCGATTGGATGAGATTAGTCACATTAGAACTCCTCGCACTCCTCCCACCTAAGATTCGAGCGTACAAGGCGCTTCTATTCTGTAGATCTGCTACTAAGTCTTGTCTAACTTTAACCCAATCATCTTCTGTTCCGTAAATTGCTAGAGCCACCGCTCTAAATCCACAATTTCCGTCTGTCGCTACATCTGTGCATTGATCTATGTATTTTCTAATGTAGGGCGGGAATTCTCTCTCAAATACAGAATTCTTAAAGATGAACGTGGTGCCTTTGGAAGAAGGGGTTGACATTGGAGGCCTTGAGCACGGAGGATTTGGAGAAGATGGTGATACTGGTGGCCCCGTACGTTGGGATGTGCTCATTGGACTCCCCTGTGATTCAGAGATAGAAGCAACACGTCCAGGGCCCTTTACAAATGCATAGGTTGACAATGTTAAATTGAGAATAATAAATTAGTAACTAATATAAATCATAATTTTCAAATATAGAAATTCATAAGTTATGTAGTATTACCTTTTTGTTTGGAGACTTTTTAAATCCGTACTGTTTCACAACCCTCTCCCACGCCGAAGGTACACGGAGACTAAAGAGCTTTTTACCCTTGGTTTTCTTTTTAGCAGTAGGAGGTGCAGTAATATCAGGGACTTCTTCGAACAACACCCTCCTCACTGGATTTGGTGGAGTCGGGGATCCATCCGCGGCATCATTAGGAAATATTGGAAACTGAATATCTAACTTTTTCCAATAATCATGTATTTGATCCAACGGAATGCTATACCAATTTATGATGTAGTACTGAAGCTCATGTGCGCACGGTAGACCATGAGTTCTCCTTAGGTAGCAACCACACGTTGTTGGATCCTGACCCATTTCTTGTAAAACTTGCATTTCTTTCCTTATAAGGCCGAATGCTTTAAACATGATTGATCTGTTCAGATTAACAAACAACGTATCTCCAAGGGTGTCTGTGTTGGATTTAGTAGCGTTAACTCTCGCTACTTTCTTAATCTCACAGATTTGGCCTTCCATCACCTTGTGAAGTTTCTCCAGTACGGTATCGAATGGGTACCGACTACCATCTAAATGTCGTTTGACACAATGATGTTCTCCTTCGACCCTGCATTACCAATTGAACTTGAATATTAATTATTAATGTTGACTACATGTAACGATTATTTAGTCACGTAAATCTCACAAGGCTTACCTATTTGTTGTGTAGCTTCCGAAGTGAAAATAATGGTCGATGTAAGCTGACAGGATTTTTTGGGAATGCGGACTAATCCATGTGTCAATGCAGTAGTTCAGCAATGCTCCCCAATTCGAGTAATGTGCTGCCAGACGTCCCCATCTATCATTAAAGTCATCTATGGTCGGTGCACTTATCGCCCAATTCCAACGAAATTTAAATCCTTCTGCCGCCTCTTTTAAAAAACCAGGTTGCTGCAGTGCTCGTTGTAGCACGCATTGCTCAATGTGACGGTGACACAAATGATGCCTAGATTCCGGGAAAACATACTCGACAGCATGCATCAAGGCGTAATCTCGGTCTGTTACAATGACATTAGGTGTCACTTGGCTAACGAACAAAGTACGGATAAACTGTAACACAAACCTGCAAAATAATATAACATTAATAATTTTAAATTTAAACGTAGGACAAAATAACTGTACTAAATAATTGTCAATTGTAATTTATAACAACAAATTAACATAATAACAATATTAATGACAATACTACAATAACAATGTTAATAACAATAATAATACTATAATAAGTCCTAATTAAACAATATAATAATTTTCATAACAGTAACAACTCCTAATAATACTATAATAAGTTCTAATTAAACAATATAACAATAAAAAAATAACAATATAATAATGTTCATAAAAATAATAACTCCTAATTAAACAATACTAATAATGTTCAATAAAAATAATAACTCCTAATTAAACAATTCTAATAATGTTCATAAAAATAATAACTCCTAATTAAACAATTCTAATAATGTTCATAAAAATAATAACTCCTAATTAAACAATACTAATAATGTTCATAACAATATTAACTCCTCCTAAATATTCAATTTAACATTATTCATAACATTGACAAACAATTGTACTAAATAATGTTAATTAACAATTTTAAATTTAAACATATGACAAAAATTAAAATTCATTAAGACACAAACCTGTAGTTTTCTTGTCTCTCATTTCGCATGAATGCGTAGGCGATAGTGAACGTTTTGTCCGTACTTGTTGCACCGACCACTTCTAGTAGAGGCATGTCATACTCATTGGTGTTGTACGTACAATCAATCATCATGACTTCCGGATATGCATTCACCATCACAAAAGAAGCCGGGTGGCAGAAAACAATATCTCCAAGTTCGGAAGATTCATCAGCAGTCCGAACGTCGTACATGTAGTTCAATTGCCTGAGTAAATGGATGAAATTATTCATCGGGGTCCGACCTTCTCTTTTCTGGGCACGCACCTTACTGACAGCATTGTAAACTTGTTTCTGACACGATTTGTTCTCCTGATCAGCCCTTTTCATGGACGCCAACATATTACTCGGGCTTAAATTAAAATTCTCTTGCTCCCTAATAACTTCAAGTTGAATAGGGGATATTTTACCTAAACGAGATCCAACAGCATGAGACGGGAATGGATGGTTGTGTCTCCCCTCCCGGACTTCAAAGTACCAGCGCCCTCCAGGGTACTCCATTCCGTCCAACCAAAATGGACAATTATTTTTTGTCGTTTTAGTGGACCTAGTTCCAGTAACCTTTTTTGGTCTGTATCCGCCACCTTGGCTACATAAATATCGAACTTTGGGCCGTCGGCCGTCTTTTCCCTTCGAATCACGAATTGCCAAAGTAATATTCCTCAAGCCAGCAACATATCTTACATGAGCATCCATGTCCTCTCTACTAGCAAAACCTCCTTCCGGATTACCGAAATCGGTTGAAATGTCTTCAAACTCTACATATGAACTATGATCCTGGAATGGATCACTTTGTGTTTCGTCGATGACGAATTCAACTTCATCAAGATTTATGGAGTTGTAATCTCCAGAATTCATATTGTTTGTGATTGTAATTGTAAGTGTTTGAGTTGTGAGTGTTTGAATTGTGATTGTGATTTGAAAAACTTAAACTGTTGGCCTTTTTATATGTAAAAATCTAAGGGGTCAAAATCAATTTTGATTCTGAGTGGTGTAATTTATTTTTGAAAAAAAAACGATTTTATGTAATTTGTGTAAATTGTATTGGAAATGAAAATTGTTATAAAAATTCGAAATCGGAATTCGAAGCC
The DNA here is from genome assembly GCA_022839385.1 of Asparagus kiusianus. Taxonomy (NCBI): domain Eukaryota; kingdom Viridiplantae; phylum Streptophyta; class Magnoliopsida; order Asparagales; family Asparagaceae; genus Asparagus; species Asparagus kiusianus. The sequence goes on along the minus strand of BQKN01067487.1, from coordinate 30,868 downwards.
AACCGGACACCATAAAAATTCGCAATCCGATTATGGCTAAAATCGTTATTTTTACTTAAATGCATAACCAATGTTTCAAATTACGTTGCAGTCAATGTTTCAAATCGTAAAAATTGTTATGGATCTCATTTAATATTGTTAAAATCGAGTATAGCACGTAATTTCAAGTATACTCGATTTTATTAATATCAGTCAATGTTTATAATAACGTTGCATTTAAATCGTAAAAAATGTTTCAAATGCATAACCAATGTTTAAAATCCGGTTAGTGCTAAAATCGAGTATTAATTACGTTGCATTTAATAACACAACATATCCCAACAAACAAATCCGGTTAGTGCTAAAATCGAGTATTAATTACGTTGCATTTAATAACACAAAGGCATTTAATAACACAAGGGGCATTTTTGGCAATCCAACTCCCAAAATTACTGTTTGGGAGTGGATATAGCAAACGTGGCTTCAAAGTGTTGAGAGTGGAGGCATTTGTGGGTTTTTTTTGGGGGGGGGGTTGGGGGGGGGTATCTAGAGTGATAAAATTGTAAGATTTATTCGATTAAGGCTGTGTGATATAATTTCATTGAGGTGCTAGGCGGTGGCGGATCCAGAAAAAACTGTCTTTGGGGGCAGACGAATATCTATTTATCCGAATATTAAAACATAATATTGTAAAAGGTAAACTACACTAAACCCCCAAGAACATTCAGTGTTTTGCAGTAAACCCCCATTAACTTGGGAAGCGCACTAAGCCATTAATAGCTATTGGGATTGTTGAACACCCCCTATAACTTTCCACATTTTGCAGATAACCCCCATAAATTAGAACAAAAAAATGGCGTAAAAAGGCAAAAATTTGAAGTTATTTGGGGTTTAGGGTAATTTACCCAAAAAATATTGGGGGGCTTTCTCCAAAAGTTATTGGGAGTTTAGTGCGATTTTGAAAGTTATTGGGGATTTACTGCAAAACGCTAAAAGTTCTTGGGGACTTAGTGTAATTTACCCTATTATGAAAAAACATTCTTGAGAAATGGGCTAAATCCCTAAGTTACATGGGCTAAAATTCAAATGAGGTGCAAATATTCATAAATTATGGGGGGGGGGGGATTGTAAATTTAATAGGGTTTAGAATGCAAGTTATATAATCTTAGGGGTGCAACTGCCCCCCTAACATGACATGTGGATCCGCCCATGGTGCTGGGAAACAAATGTAATTAAGGTGAAAATACTGATATGGATGAGTAATAGTATGTGAAAATATGAAATAAGAAATGAGTGCACTACTGCACTTGTTGGAAGTTGCAATTAGTTACAACAGAGGACAAGATCAATGAAGAATTTTTTAGGATCATGGTGTGGTAGTTGTAGGAATAAAAAGAAAGCTTAAATTCAGTCAATAAATGAGGGGATTTCTAGCTAATTATCTGAGCATGCATCCTTAAGAGATCTGAGTATAGGAAAAATAATTGTGTAGAGTGCCGCACGCTAAAAATGTAATAATGAAAGTTTTATATTTATAATGATAGCTGTATGATTTACAGGTTCTTGGGGTTGGGGGCGCATTCTCTTTTTATCAACTAGAGTATGGCTACGATATACTGTGAGGATTAAACTACGACGAGCCGATCCTGGTGCATGCTGGCTTGAGCCTGATGTCTAATCTTCCTAGTTTAAGTTTTTAACTAGTATCAAAGGCCAATTTCTATATTAATTAGTAAGGAGTGAATCTCATGATATGATCTGGGCTTCCTCACAATAAACTATAAGGTCCTGGTCTTTTGCTAACCAAATCAAGTCAATAATCAAAAGGAAAATTTGTAAATTTTAGTAACTTGCATTTAGGTATATCCGTATAAGGTCCTGGCTCTTTCACTTGGAGCAAATTTTGTCTCCAGGATCAAGTTATGTTGCACATTCAACTTTTACTTGGTGTTGTTTTCTTTTTCTTCTCTTTTCTATCTGTCGATTACACAAAACTTTTGGCCATATTGAATAGTTGCATGTGTACTTACATAGTGTACCCTGGTGCACATGCTGCTCTGCCTGATTTTTGTGGGATCAGAATGAGGATGAAATAGATCCTAGAGACAAAGGAACTTGAGGGACCGTAGAGCTGATAACATATTCAGGATATGTATTAACTTTTACATATAAAAATCACTCTACTTGCTAAGAAAGAATCCTGAGAGCCTATTAATTTGTCTCCTTCTAGCTGCTGGTATATAGTAGTTTTTACATATAAAAAATCACTCTTCTTGCTAAGAAAGAATTCTGAGAGCCTGTTAATTTGTCTCCTTGTAGCTGCTTGTAAGTATTAACATATTCACACAACAATCCTCAACAGCTCTACCTTGCAGGAATAAATTAATTGAAGGAGCAATAGTCACACTCCTGACAAAACTAAGAGATTCCAAGATAGTCACTCTTTTTCGTACAGCAAAAATTAGGATCATAGAGTCCAACTTCAGAATTTCCATTACATATCTATCATCTGCTGAAGCTGGTGGAAGAAATTGCATTAAAATGAAACCAACTTTTACATTATAATGCCGTGTGCTTCTTCTCCCTGTGCTAGATTACCTTTTGTCGGCTCCATCCATGCTCAAAAAGGAAGAAGTATCGTCAACAGGAGACCGGTATTTCACAACTTTTATTTCCCTAACCAACGAGACCGGACTAATGTAGTTCCACAAATTTAAATATTGTATCCTGTGCAATATCCACTTAATTTCACAACCTCGTTGGTAACCATTTGAGTTGTATGATCGAAAAGTTTGTCATCGTGTCGTGTGTGTAAACATTACAATTGATAATGAGAATGCGATTAAAAAAATCTAGCAGATGTTGGTGCTAACACACATTTCATGCAGGATATTCAAGTAGTAGTCTTGGCTAATCTCAAACCAAGAAACATGGTCGGTATCAAATCAAATGGAATGCTAATGGCTGCTTCCGATGCATCTCATGAGACCGTCGAACTTCTTAAACCTCCTGAAGGCTCAACCCCTGGTGAAAGAATATGGTTTGGCTCAGAGGAGGAGAAAGATCAACAAGGAGATGCTGCCGCACCTAATCGGGTCACTACCACTAACTTATTGTTTATCCTTCTATAATATATGAACAGGTTAATCGCACATAGACCACGTAGTGTCATTGTTTGCCCTGGTTGAAATTTTGGTAGATATTGCCCCTGGATGAAATTAGTAAGTCTATCAGAGGGCAGAGTTAAAAGAATTTCACAAGGTTGTCTATCTGCCAGTGGGAAGTGACGAGGGTAGTAAGTTCGAAACAACAATGCTACAGAGGGTCTATGTGCAGTTAACTCTTCACAGATTCTCGGTATTTAGATGGTTATCCTCTTAAGAACATCATGATTTGTGGCGGCAACCTATTGATTTTTGGTCGAATGTTTGTATCAGGTACAGAAGAAGAAGATATGGGAAGCTGTCCAGCCTCACCTAAAGACCACTGATTCATGTGTGGCTGTTCTTGGGGAACGTCCTATGCGGACTTCGGCAGGAGTGGTGATGAGCCCAACCCTGACGAATGCAAATATCTCTTGATTAGAGGGCTGGTTCACTTATTTTTGCTTATTTTTGTGCAGTTTTGCTTAGCCAACCAAGCCCCTAAACTTTTATGGAGAACGTTTTGTTATATTTTGTTTCATGAATTTTTTTTTCCAATGTGTTTTGAGTACTTCCTACATCTCTTCTTCGAAGCAACATCCCTCTCTAACCTAACGTCTAGGAGATTTCAAAAATGAAAAAATTCCAGTAGCTTGAGATGCAAACCGATTCATCAATTTCTCAAAGAGACATTTATATGAAATCCATGGAAACAGCATCCTCATGAGCAATGGCTAATATTGCAGAATATAATACCTCAAATGCACCTAATCTTACAGACGAAAGACTCCCCAGCAGATCAAGTTATTATTGCACACATCATAGTCACAAAAGAACGGGAAAATAAGTACAACACTTGTGTGCGTAATCTATACAATAATATTTGATCACGGTTCACATAGGCATACACTGCAAACTAGTAAGAGTTTTCAGCAGGCTGGGAATGATATGCCGTCCTCTGCCGTAGCTGCGACTCCTGTGTTGGTTGCTGCAAGAAAATCTTTGTAGGGTCATTTGGATCCACGTAACTACACATCAAGAAAAGAAAAGAAAAGGTTAAATATCAAGCAAAAACAACAGACTATTATGCATAAACATGATGACAAATCTAGAGTTAAAAGCTACTATTCATCAAGTGGATAGAGGATTTTGTCCACCCAACTTCTAAACCTACCAATATTTGATTCAATGGCTTGAAGTAGTGACAACTCATCCAATAAAATTTTGATCTATCAAGTCAAATAGTCGATAGTTTTCTATCAACTTATAGATCTATGACTTTGTACTTACGCATGTCTCATCATTTCATCCACTGGAGTTTGAGCAGCTTGCAATGGGTCAACACGAGCTGCAGCATCAGCAGCAGCTTGCTGTTGATTATGGCGCCTCACAGATTCAATCAAGTTAAAAAACAGGGGCACAAAAGTCCCACATCCACCTTCCTTGAACAATATCTTGAAGGAATGAGTCGAGTACAGAGCCCTGTTTTGGTCTTCAGGGACTACCTGTGAGATATTTATAACATTGAGGTCGTATAACGGGAAATTGCAGTACAAATAGAAATGTGTGATTGTTTCATAAGAGTTATTTGTACTTACAGGCTCCACTTGTCCAGACATGTTGTTGCAGTGGAAAATTGGCTGATTAAACTTCTCCCCATGCACAAACAGCTGAAAACAGAATCTAGAGTTATATTTTTGTTCTAACAAGAAAGGTCAAGCTCATATCCATATTTTGTCAAAAATAAATATCCACTGTCGAAAATCATACTGGGTATATATCCAAATCCCATTTAATGAATATGCAAGAACACACACAAGCTCTATGTAACTGTCTATTAATTTATGCAGGACAAAACAACAAGAATCTTTTCACTGGCATATACACATATTGAGGATTTTGATGACTAGAATCATCTTTCATCTTTCATCTTTCTTTCTAGCTTATAGACATTTTAATTAATATCTGCTTATCAACTTATCATGCAGATGCACACCAAGTCCAAGTTTGTTTATATTACATATTTATCCATACCAACACATACAATAATAAAACACATACAAATAGAATAATATCCAATCCGGTTGTTATAGACCTATCATTACAAATGACAGTCTAATCACCATCAGCATATATGCTCCATTACTGGAATTGACAGAGGTTAGTCTACTAGGAGGTTGAGCTATGGTTGCACTCTGGAGGTTTTATTAAGAGCGTAAATTCTAACTTAACCTGGATATCTTATACACTTAGCTGTCATGTAGGTTAAATCTAATTAACTTGAAAACTTTTGTGCATCTAATGGACTTATCATATGCATTTTCAAAGGTTAATACGACAATACCAGTCAGCAATATGAAGTAGTGTCAGTTCTAAGAGCAGCAATGAAGAAGACTAGTTTGAGCTTCTGAGTTTATAAGAGACGCCTAAAAGAAAGAATAAGATATAAGTAGCCAGTAAAAATTCAAAGGAGATACTGCCTCAATTTTTCGCGCGGATACACTATTAAACAAGGAGCAAAACGTATACAATGATAAAACCTATTAGCTTTACTGAAGTATGCAACCCGATATAACTTGCTTCAAGTATACAATCATATTTCTGTCAAAGTTATGATCTTATTCGTTGACCCTCAAGTGCAGAATCATTGAAACGTGCAGATGTGCAGTCCCACTAATCATACAGTTTTCATGAGAAGGTATTTACTAATAAACATAAAATATAGCTTGACATCTATGTCCACTCATGTGCATTACCCATGTTCACATTAGTGCATAGTCCAACAAAAAACATAAGATGTCCATTTGCGGCAGCAGTGCCTTTATAGAAGAACTCAAGTAACACAATATGTTCAGGAATCCATACCAGAGGCATATCAAAGGCCACAAAGTCTCCAACAGGTTTGTTCGCAACGAAAACCATCCGTATATTTGAGAGATAAAGCGTTCCCTTTGTTTTGACACGACCACCATGAGCTCTGATGAAAATAACAACAATAAAGGAACAAAATAATGAGCACTCTATTAGTTATATGCGTGTAATGACCAACTGTTAACAAATAAAAAGATACATAAATCATAAGTTAACTGCTTCTTATACTAGTTCCTCAGTTAATGAGGGGGTAAAATTCACAAACCCCCGAACTTTAAGGCATTCAGCACAAAACCATAGCTTTGAAAATTATACAACAACACCCCTTGAGCTAATATTTCTAACCCATAAAGTTTCGAGGATTTCATGCAAAACACCCCAATTTCAGGTAGGTTTTGTGAACCCTTGATGAGAGTAAGATGCATGTTGACAGCCCAATAATGATGCCCAGGCTGATTTTACTTAAGAATCATTACGAAACAACCTATTAGTTTATAGATCCTTGAGTCAAGAAAGGATGGGCTTACCTAATGAAAGAATTTAACTTCTCAGGCCCAAAACATTTAAAAGAGGGGAAAAGGATGATCATAATAATAATATTATTATTATTTAAAAAAAATGGTCTTTTTTGGTGATTACAAGAGGGCTTCGAAGATGTCAAGAGAATGAATTCTCCATCTTAATATCAATTTATCATACAATTCTCATAATCACCATCGAAGATATCATTTGAAGACGACATACGATCAAATTCCCCGCTCCAATGTCAATTTGTAATGCAATTACGGCCAAATTAAAGGGGACAAGAGAAAATTGAGGGGGGGGGGGGGGGGGGGGG
>BQKN01067487.1:13114-23937 GCA_022839385.1 Asparagus kiusianus | reverse complement strand
GGGGGAATAAAAGATGAAAGAAACTCACTGAGGGATCTTGTCGACCTCGAACTCGACGCCGTCCCTCGAAAGAACGAACATCTCGCCGACGAAGGGAACGGGGAGGCCGTTCGCATACAGCTGAGGATTCACCGCCATCGTCAAGGATCGATGGTAACGAAGATTGGATTTTTAAAAGATCAAGCGGAACTCTTGGGGGATTTGTGGCGGATTTTTAGAGCGGTGACGAGAATATATTGGGGATTTGAGGAGACGAGAGGGTTCCAGATTTGGCTTCGAGAATCCGAGCGGATTTGTTGAGATTGGCCCGGGCCGATTTGGGCTGGGCTGATAAAGAAACGGGGTTTAAGATATTAGTCACTTGGCGATTGGGTGCAAGTGGGTCGGAGGCAGTTTGGACACAGGGAGCAATCCAAGAATTTCTTTTATTTAGCTACAAGAGATTATTAATAACTTATATAATATAAATTTAAAAAATAAAAAAATAGGCTTTTATAAAATAAATCGCAGACAGATCTCAACATATAAATATTATTCATTATCAATGCATCAGCGTTTTCGATCACAAGAAGTAACAAAAATACCTCTGAATTCTAATAATAAACTTGCATAGATGTTCTTTACGCGGGGACACCAAACAAGTATTAAGTGGGGGCAAATTTAAATTTTTGAGGCAACTTGTGATAAGTTCACAACTTGTGGTAAGTACACATGCTCCCACTTGTTCGAATATGATACTACTTATATCTATATCTGTTTATCAGTTGCCTTTATATACACGAACACATGTGTTTCAATAATGCAAAATTATATGGATATTCATCAAAATGAACTATAGGTATGAATGTACAAAGTGAAGACATGTGTGGATATACATGCTAATTCTAAGTAGACATGAGAAAACCAGATGAGATTGTGAAAAAATATAGTTCATATGGTACAAGAGATCGCTTCATCAATATGTTTATTATATCTTAAGAAAAAACTTTGTGTGGTTTAGCCACTCATTGAAGATGGGCCAAAGTTGGCCTTGGAACTAGTTATGAAGAGAACCAGTTTAGTTGTGGGCCAGCTCCTCTCGGTCTATAAGTAAATCAATTTAAACCTCAAAAATGACCTAACAAAATCGAGCAATTTCTAGCCCAATTTTTGCCAATAAAAGAACTCTATAAAACTGGATCAAGTTCAAACATGACTCCATTTTAGAGAGTTACCAAGCTGGCAAACCTTCTATCCTTCGTATTATCATCAGTATTCAAATAAGGGGTACGCTAAACATATCCAATCTCTTTAACGGGTTTAGACCCAAAACCCGCTGAAAATGAAGTTTGACCCGTTCGCCCAAACTAGGGTTTGCTCTGGTTCGAGATCAGGTTAGATCCGAACCGAGCCCGAGCTCATTAATCCCCGTCGTCTTTCGTCTTCCCTTTTCGAGCCCGAATCCGAGAGCTCCTCGCTACTAGGGTTCAAAGAGCAAAAGAAAACCCTCAGAAAACCAGCGGCCGCAGTGAGAGCAGCAATGGTGAGGCTGACGGCGGATTTGGTATGGAAGAGCCCTCACTTCTTCAACGCGATCAAAGAGCGCGAGCTCGACCTCCGAGGTACAAAACCCCACTCAGAACCCTAAACCCTGGCCATTCGTTTTCCTCGGAGATTTAATATGGTGTTGTATTTTGGGATTTAGGGAACAAGATCGCTGTTATCGAGAACTTGGGCGCTACTGAGGTAACTTAAAAACCCTAAACCGCTTTCAGTGGCTTGATTGTAGTAAGAAATACTCGCTGACCTAGGTCTGGAAAAACTTGTCTTTTCTCGAAATTTCGTTTGTAGGAGCTGAAATTTTTTTTTTTTTTGATTAAAAGAGGCGGAACATGGGTCATTAGATCAAATTGCCCCCATTGAACCCCATTAAAATGTTATTATTGAATGTTATTAATTAAATGATTTCCATATGAACATGTGTCTGATGGCAACAGTAACAAACCATTTACAAGTATATATATATTTTTTTATTGAATCAATGCCTAACACACCTTTCATTCTTGCCTCAATCTAATGTTACTTTAGGTCCATCCTTTGTTCCTGTCACTCCATCAATTAGAATCCTGGTACTTCTAGTTGGAGATTTCTCACATTCTCGAACCACATCCATCAGACTCATTTTATCCTGATTGTGCTATCGCGGACCTCATTCTATTGATGCACACATTTTCTTACCCTATATTTTGTGCCCAAGGCACCAGCGTGTTCATACCATCTCATTTGATTCTTAATTTATCCCAGTTGAGCTACTTCCAAAGCTCCATTCTTATTGTTGTGCGTACTGTGTATAATGAGGATATAATGATGATATATGTGTTCTAGGTCCATGAAGGCTTAAGAACAACTTGCTTGTCTTGTACCATTTTATGAAGTACCAAATGAATATGCGCGCGTGTGTATGAATTTATATCTACCCAAAAACTTATAGGTCATTTTGCTCCATCATCTGATCTTTCTGCTTCATCATCTGTGTCATGTTTTCATGCTAAGACGAAATCATATGAAATTACATAAATACTTGCACATATTAAGTGCAGTTATGGGGAACATCTTGATTTCCTCTGTGGGGAACCGTCAAAGTTATCACGGACTAGTTTTTGAATTGATTCTAACCATCAAATTAAATGTGAATAACCTTGTCTTCTTATCTTTGAAACAAGGGGCACTTTTGTTCTGTGTGTCCAGATTCATCTTTTTTACCATGTTTTATATAGACCTAATATTTTAGGGTCACCTTTAAAAATGTCAACTTTTATGAACTAGTTATTTAGCTGTATTACCTTGAATTGGAAGTCCTTTAACTAAATGAGTGGTTATCTTGTAAATTCCCTTCCTTCTTTTTCCACTACGCTGTAGACTGTGCTTCTTTTGCCTAATTAGGTATAATCTGTTATTTTTTATAATAGGTAGTGCATTTTAATCACTGTTTTTTTACCTATATGCGTACCTTTTGGCCTTTGCAGGACCAGTTTGATACCATAGATTTGTCTGACAATGAGATTGTTAAGCTTGAAAATTTCCCTTACTTGAATCGTCTTGGCACGTTGCTGATTAACAATAACAGAATTACCCGTATCAACCCTAACATTGGAGGTACGGAAAGTTGGAACTTAAAAAGATTAGATGATAAATATATTTTACTTACTATCATGTCGTGATGTGTTAATTATTGTGTTATTGCAGAGTACTTGCCTAAATTGCACACTTTGGTTCTTACAAACAATCGTCTTGTCAATTTGGTAGAGATCGATCCACTTGCATCTCTTCCCAAGCTACAGACCCTTAGTTTACTGGACAATAACATCACAAAGAAACCAAATTATCGTCTTTATGTGATCCACAAATTAAAAGGCTTGCGGTTGCTAGATTTCAGGAAAGTTAAACAAAGGGTGAGCCTTTTCTCCAACTGCAATAAAAGCTTCTACATATTTTTTTGGTCTATTTGTTGCATCTTGTAATAATCTATAAATATTAGCTACATCAGTAGTATCTGTCTTGAAGAACCTTGTTTTGTCCATACTGCCCCTGGGCTGGAGCATTTTGCTTTATTTGGACCTATCTGTATAAATACAAGGAAATATATATCATAATCATAACCACATTTCGGCACATATAAGAGTTTCAGTGTTTCACATTACAGATATATTTATGGTGATTGTGATATTCGGAGACACTGCATAAATGTTAGTACTTTTTGTTAGTTACATACCATGCTGCCCATTACATGACAACTGTACTTCAATACTGCCAAAATATGTGAACCTCTGACTCTGCACCTTCTTCCCTCAACAAACCAAATAATTTCACATCCACACAGAACCAAATAATTCCACCTCCACAGAATGAAGCTTTCACACAGTAGTAGCGATTTGTTATATAATATTAGTTCCATATAGCCAAGATTCAAAGTTTTAGATATCGTTTGTCTATGCCTTGTGTTTCATGTCGATTGAGGGCACATTAGTAAATGTGCAGATTTTTTGAGCCACTATGTATTACGTTGGCGACTGCTGTAGCACTCACGATCATCTGTGTGCACTTTCATCTGGAAGCTCCACCATGTGATATATAGGGATGAGAGTCCATGATACTACTGGTTAATACTCTTGAAACATACCCAGCTTTACCTCTCTCTCTCTCCACACGGAGACATCCACACATCAAATACAGCAACGAATACATGTAAATGCACACATTATGTGTGTGTAATCTATGATTCTATTCTATTCCTTATGTATGTGGCCTTAGATCTTAGATTTTGATTCCTTTAACGTTCAGTTGAGTTACTGCCTTGGATAATGGGTGTGCTCCTGAAATGTTTATCCATAGGCAAGTCTTCTAAGATGTTCTATTTTGAGGATTGAGATTTTGCTAATACACTACTTTTAACAATAGCCATGTGAGAGATAATAAGTTAAATTCATCAAGTGTTCATGTGAATTTGATCGCCTTGTGGTTTAGCCTGTTTTGTGAATTTTGTCAACTTATGGGTTAGCTTGTTTCTTTCGGGAGAGAGATACTCTGTATTCGTGTCTATTTTACAATCACAAAAGTAGTTTGTCCGACATATTTTCTATCAAGGATTTGGACTTGTCATATCTAATTAAGACAACAGCTAGGGTCCCACATTTTTTGTTGTTTTTATGTTTCTTGCTGGAGATATGGTACAATAAGTGGCAGCTAAAAGGGGAAACAAGTGTGGTCTACTTTCCCTAGCCATGACTGTCTCCTTTTTGCGAATTAGATGCAAAATGGCCAATCATATTAATAGGAAATATACTATGCACGTAAAGGAACATGGTAGCTCGAAAACTAATATAAAAATGAGGATCTTCTCAATTGCTTAGTCACCTTAAAAATAGGAAGGACTAAGGAGGAAAGGAAAAATATGTGAAGAATATTCAAAAAAAGATTTTCATCTTGCTTATATTTTATCTTACTAAAAGCTTTGGGATCAATGCTTAAAGCTTGCCGGAGCCTAGATCTTCTTCAAGGGAAGCTCGGCGGATCTTGGTTGATCTTGCTGGACATCTTCAACTCGAGTTTGAACATTGTCTATTATAAGTTTCTCTTCATTTCAGAATTTCCTCCCATTTTTCACAAGTCCCAAGTGAGATATATGTGGAAGTCATGTTTTTTGTCTCTTATCCCCCCCCCTCCCTCTTATGTAGGCTTATTTTGCTCTGACTTTTTCCTTTATTCACATTAACCTTACCTTTAGATTCTCGAGAAGTTAGTGCACCAAGAACCTTCTTAAATTAAGTGGTATCAGAAATGTAATCATGAACCCATGTCAAACAATATTGGAACATTAAATAAATAGATAAAGAAGAAATTAAAGATCAACCTCTAATAACAATCAAATTATTCCTATAGATCTTTGATTTTGTTCCAGAGAAAACAAGACATGTCCTCAAAATTTGAAAACCACGAAAGTTTGAGATAAAAGGCTTTGTTGTTATAGTTGCATTTGCACCATCCATTTGTCAAGGTTGTCTTTTATGAGTTTATCAAGGACATAACTGAAGCGAAGCTCTCAAATGGAACCAAGTTACTCAATTTTTTATGTGGACAATGCATTTTATAAGTAAAGTAGATGATGTCTCGACACATAGGATTTTTTGAACGAGGCTTCTTGAATAATAATTCTTGAAAAAATAATTGGAAAAAATATGTTAATGGAATTTGGTTAAGACTAAGTTATTTGAGTGGGATTTTATTTATGTTATTGCTATCATATATGCGATAATGTCTCTTAATTCCTAACTTCCTCACAAACTCAATCTAAATTAACTTTTGTCATATTGTTTTAAATGGATGCTTATTGGTGATAACTAAGTTATTTCTCTCTTCACGGCTACCTTTGCTTTCTTTTTAATGTTGGTGATTATGTTTGGTTTGTTTATTGTTTTCCAGGACATCTATATGCCTCATGATTATGTCACAACCTTTGATTTTCTCATTTTACATAAATGGCTTGATAACGCATTTGCTTCGGTTTTGTGCTCTTCGCACACATCAGACATTTGAAATGACTTCCATCTAAGCAATCTAACTATATTTATTTATGTGATTCCCTTCCTCCGTAATATGTGAACTTTTCTATTCATTTCCATTTTGTTCACATTATATAATTTATAGGTAAATGTTGAGCATTCCTACTCAGATGATTCCTGTTTTTGTTAATGCAAAAGCATAGCAGTTCAGGTTTATTGATGCCGTTAATTGTTTTGCATTTTTTGCTGTTTCACTTTCGATAACATTATATCAAGCTTCAAAGGATAAATATTTTGTCAATAATAGGAAAGGGATGAAGCAGCAAAATTGTTTGCGTCCAAGGAAGCAGAGGAGGAGGCCAAAAAGGTGCCTGCAAAGACATTTACTCCTGGTGAGGTTCCAGATGCAACGGATGTTTCAAAAATAGAGCAAGCTCCTAAGGTTGTGGCACCCACGCCAGAGCAGATTACAGCTATTAAGGTATGCATAGTATTTGTACCCGTCTCTCTTTTGTCGTAATTTGATAGATTTTCTTGAATTTTCTGTTTTCTGTAAGTTACAGTTTGCTTTGTCTGTATAATCTTGTATCGAATTGATAATATAACCGAGGCAGCTATGAAATAGAGACATTATATTTGAGTTGATTACATCTGATCTGATCAAGTTATTTGTATGGATAGTCTCACATGAAACTTAAACTATGCGTGCAGTTGGTAAATAGAAACATGTTTGCCATTTTAGATGACTTTTGTTTTGAAAATTTGAATCCATGTGCCTCTTTTCCTTGATATGTATCTCTACCTCAGGCTACACTTGTCCTCTCTTGTCTAATTGTGCTTGAAGTTCTTGAACTTAAATCTTCTTTCTTTGCTTTGTTTAGTGTTCTTAGTTATGAGTCTTATGACTTATTTCTATTCAACCATTCATGTTGTAAGATCTCTGGTCTAGTCATCATTATAGGTACTAGTCAGTTATTTCTTGTCTAATGAAAAATTTTCTATGGTATCATCAGTTACAATTAATGATAATTTCCTATTTCTATGGTATCTTCAGGCTGCAATTGTGAACGCTCAAACACTCGAGGAAGTTGCTAGGCTGGAAAAGGTATTTTTATGCAGAGAAAAGCAGCTTTCTGCATCTTTCTCTGTTATTTTCCAATACTTCCCCTGTTAAACCTGTTTCAAGGCTAAAAATCAGTTTGGCTTGCTCAGGCTTTGCAGTCAGGCCAGATTCCTTCGGATTTTGTTATTCCAGGCCAGAATGATACGGACATGGCCTCGGTTACGGCCAAAGATGACAAGATGGACGCTGATGGTCCCGATCAATCTGACAAGGATCAAAAGAATGAACAAAATGAAAGCAAAGAAGACCAAAAACAAGAGAATGATGGCCCTGTGCCTATTGAGCAGGTGATACTTTAGTTAGGACAATATTAGTTGGACTTTCTCAATTATGCTCATTGCTCATTGTCTTTCTGCCTCAACCTAGTCTTAATTCCTCTCTTCAAGTTCAGATCCTTTTTTGACGATTTAAAGACTGTAAAGTTCATTCCATATATTAAAATTTTCAAGCAGCACCTGTGTGGTTGGATACGCAGCCATGCTCTTAGTACAATTTGATTTTTGTAACTACTTAGTTATGTTACATACGTAAAGAGTTAAAAGTCAGAAAAAGTCAGTTATGCCTCTTTTTCCTGATTGTTTCAAATGAAACCTTTCTGAATTTCTTGTTTACCTTTCTAGGAATAGCTTAGTGTTGTTCAGAATGGTTCTAGACAATATAAAGGAAAAATGATATGTACTTCTTATGATGTTATTTGGATGTGAGCCAAAGACGAAGTATCCTTGTGTCATTTCTTATGTTCAATCAGTATGTGTGAATTTATGTGCAACAGTTGAAACATCTTTGGAAACACTCAACTGAACTTGTTGTCTCATCCCCCTCTTTTACAGGATTAGGTGACTGCAGTGCGCTATCGGCTCGTTCGATCAATATACTCCATAGAGAGTGGAAAGGTTCTTAATAGATTTTCTTCTCAACCGGCTTGTATTAGATTCTTGAGGTCTTTTCTGAAGCTTTTTGGTCAAGTTCGTCAAAGACAGCAATATTTTGGCATCGCATTATCTTATTTAGAACCATCAACTAACTTTTCGAAATTAAGCCTGTTACGGCAACTCGCGAGTCTCTCAGCATTGTAATATTGTGCCGCGAATTACTGCAGGAGATGGTGATGGTAACGACATCGAATGCGCTGTATATTATATATCAAACATGTTATAATCTAGTTTCCGCAGGCTAAATCTGTTTAGGATGTTTATGTTAGCTTTTGAATTTTGCTGACATTCCAAGTTTTCTGACTGATTAGTATAAATTCCAAGGAGATGGTGATGGTAATCGATCTCTTCACTATTATTTTTTATTTTTATTTTATTTTTTTTGTGCATGGAGAAGGCCTGACTCTCTTCTTCAACTTCTAGTTAATAGGATAATTTGTGTATAAATTACAAGAAATCTCCTCAACTTTTGTAGGATTCATATAGAAACACCGTTTGGTTTTTAAAGTGACATTCTGGTCCGTTTCTTTCGTTCTATAAGTTAAACTGAAATAAAGCAAAGTGATTAACTATGATAATTTTACGGTTCCATCCGTAAACATGTACGTCATTTCATATTGAAATTTAATGATCATGTCAAAGATTTCAAAGATGAGATCAATTCATATGACCAATATTGATATTTTTATCTTAATTTATTCTTCAAATAATTTATTGATATATAGATAATACTCGAATAAAAAGAAAATCATATATATAAATCATGATTCTCCACAAGTAATTTTTAAGAAAGAGAGAAAGAAATTGGCAACGGCTATTGACCCAAACGAACCGACTCCGAGTCCGATACGTCTCCATAATTGAATTTTGGGAACCTCTCGCGTAGAACCAACGCAATCTCCATTTTCATATCAAGGAGGTACTTTTTTATTACTTTTTTCTTTTGCAAAATCTTATTTGGATGATAGAAAGTAGAAAAAGAGAAGGTTGAGGAGTTAAAATGATGTTGTGCATACTTTCTTATTGTTCTATTTGGTTATCACCGAAAGTAATAACAGAAAGTGAACAAGTAAAACTAAAATTATATTAAAGAAGGCTAAATGGCACTTAAATGCCTTATAGTTTCACACTAATAGCACTTATGTACCTTTAGTTGTATTTCGTAGCATTTATACACCCTGAGTTGGTAAAATTTCTTACTTTGACGTAAACTTATACGAAGACACTTAAATGAAGCTGAATGCACAAAAATGTATTGCATATCAAACAAAAAGATAAGATAAACGCGCATCTTCGAGGCCCGTCAAAGCCGCCTTGGTTCACACCTCCCGGGTGTTTGGTGTAAGCTTATTTTTAAAAGTTTTTAAGCGATACATGTTAGTTTTCGGTAAAATTTTTACTTTTCTCATGAAAGTTTTATAAATTTTGTATTGATGAGATAGTCATTTTCTTGATAAAATCTAGCTTGTGTATGTGAGCTTATAATCTATTTAGGCATAACTTGAGGAGTCCTAACTCTTTAAAATGGAGCTTTAAAAGCTAAGGCTCTGTTTGGATACCCATGGTGTTTTACTTATTTCCATGCCGTTTTTGCCAAAAATAAAAAAACACCATGCGTTTGGAAATTAAACCATGGTGTTTTTTGAGCTAATTAAATCATCTTCAAACTTAAAACAAAATACTTATTTCAAAACATCTTTTAGGTGTTTTAAGTGTGGTGTTTTGGTTTTGAGTTTAAGAATGTGTTAATATAATATATAACATAATATATTAAATATAATTATTATAGAGTTATTATCAACATGCTTATTATATTATACTAGATTATACTAGTGAAGTATCTCGCAGGAAAACACAGCAAGTTTTGTATGGATACTTTGCTCTCTAGCTACTTTAGAATTTTGATGCTCTTATTTTAACCCTAAAGAGTCCAAGAATATGATCCACTGCTTCACTAGGCAGCTAGCCTCCGATTAATGGTCCATATATAGGAACATATACTCTTTGAGTCTTGAGCCATCAAAAGAGCATGCAAAGGCTTGTAGTCGTGGATAAAAGTTGATTCTGCGAGCAAATTAAGGTTCATTTCCCTTTGCTGTACGTTCATCGTGTCACTTTAGATTTACTCAATTTCTCATTATATTTGCACCAGATAGTATCTCAAGTTAGTCGTCTTGAGTCAGAGAGTGCAGAAAAGATTTTAAGTTCAATACTTTTTTTGTACAAGGAAGAAGAATGAAGTAAAAAACTAACCCGTAAATTTTTTATTTTTTTTATATTATTTTAATTTTGAATGTGAAAAAGACATACAATGTCTCTTCTATTAATTCATCTCTAATTGACAACACCATTTCCATGTCAAAGAGAACGAAATATGGGAGAGAAGCATCAATGGCTCGACTTGCAATCTGAGCTCGACAGAATCAACCCTGCAGTCGAGATCGAGAGAAAGAAGAAGCACTGCATCTACAGGGTGCCGAAGATCCTTAGAGACCTCAACGAGGGGGCCTACACACCCCAGCTCGTCTCCTTTGGGCCGTATCACCACGGCAAGGACCACCTCAAGCCCATGGAGTGCCACAAGCGCCTAGCTCTCTCCGCCTACCTTTCGCGGGCAAATAAGACGCTGGCTCAGGTAGCGGAGGCACTGAGGCCCTTGGTATTGGACCTCATGGACTCGTACGTGTTGGAAATGGGTGTAGGCCCATACCTATCAGCGGCGAAATCAGA
>BQKN01067486.1:633298-659211 GCA_022839385.1 Asparagus kiusianus | reverse complement strand
ATTACCGAGCAAAGATTGAATCTGACCCAGTTTTTAGGTGATTACGAAAAACACTCGAAGGGGTTCCCATTTTATCCAATCTAATTAGTTTAGTATTGGACCCCCACTCCCCACGAAAAAAAAAGAAAATCGTTGGTCCAACACTAAATTGGTTTTATGGTGTCTTTTTGCTTAAAACTGGGTGAAGACTGGTCCTAGTCCAATTTTATATTAAACTAATTTTATTTTGAAAGGGTAGTGCGGTTTAGTGATCTATTTTTGGTCTAATAAAAACTAAGTCAGCAACAGGTTTAGTGGCCTATTTTGGCCTAAGAAAAACTGGCTAGCTTTCACCTAGTTTTTCCCAATTAGAATTCACCTCTGAATTGGATCAAGTTTTTTTTTTGGTGAATGAAAAATTTTATTTACTACCAAAATGTGAAAGTTTTAGTACACCTCAAGTGTCTCAGGTTAGCAAACTGAGAAACAAACAAAAAGAAAACTATAAACCCCCCTTAACAGAGATTACAGCTTACACACTCATGGCTATTGAGAACTATATACAATATCTCCAATTTGATTTCTTTGATCACTGCATCCGCACCTTTGCTTTTCTCTTGGAACAATCTTCTGTTCCTTTCTCTCCACAAAATGGAAACTGTAGTGACCATAGCCATTTTCTTAAGCTTTTGAGTTAAACCCGTACCTCTCAAACAGGTAGAGAACCAGTGCACACATTGGTTCCAATTACAGGATTTCCATCTACTTTTGAGCCAATCCAACACACCATTCCATATATGGCATGAAAAAGGACATTCAAAAAACAAATGGTCTCTAGATTCCACCGAGGCAGAGCATAAGCAACAGGAGTTGAAGTTTGTAATCCCCCACTTCATAATTCTGTCCTGAGTCAGCAATCTGTCCTGAATTGCTAGCCAGCATATGAAAGAGTGTTTGGGGATATTCAGTCTCTCCCAGACAAGCTTCGACCATGCAACATTATTTGCACTTGGATACAGGCATTTGTAAAGGGCAGAGAGTTTAATTTTACCATTCATATTGCAGGAGAATAGCATATTCTTCAGATTATCCATCCCACCACAGAAAGAAATGGCTCTGTCTCTTGTCTTGAGCAGTTGCCTCCACATCCATGAGTCTCAATTCCTTATGTTGACATGCCAAATATCTCTATTCTTCAAATATGTACCATGGATCCATTTAATCCATAACAACTCCTTGTTAATATGAATATACCATATACACCTCAAGGCAGACGCATAATTCCAAATAGGAGCAGAGAACAACCCTAATCCTCCCTGTTCTTTACTTAAACATATTTTTTCCCATGACACAAGAGGAGTTCTAAAATTATGAGCTGTTTTACCCCATAAAAAACCTCTGCACAGTGCATCAATCCTCTGCAAGACCTTAACTGGGAGTATAAAATTGGAGGTCCAGTAAGTTTGAATCCCCAGAATCACACTTTTGATCACTTGTAACCTACCTGCATATGAGAGATTTATACGCTTCTGCCATGAATTGAATTGATCTTCTATCTTTGTAAACAACAGATTACAATCCAGGTGGGACAATCTCTTGGGTACTAGGGGAACACCTAAGTAACTGGATCAAGTTTTAACTTGGTTGAATTTGAAGAAATTGCCGAACATAACCAGGTTAGAAGAATTCAGGGACCAACTTTAACGCCCAAACAGTTATGGGCATATGATGGGCTGGATTTTTCAGTACAAGCTTGCGCTACTATAAAAGAGTTGTGGACTGAAAACATGGCTCTCAAAGTATTGCTGAAAGCCCAAAATCTCTTTCATAAGAGTCCATCAGCTGTTTTAGTGTTGACCGTCATCTCCTGTTTAGGGAATAAATGTCCATCTTACCCATTGCTGTCAAACAATGAACAAGCTCAAATAGTAGAGATGTGCTACCTCTAGCATAAGGTACCATGGTAGTTTCTTGTAGCTTTTGCCCTAGCAAATACCCGGTGGGCCTCACAAAGGCGCATACCACCATTTCGTATAGAGATGTGCTATTTCACTCGCGGTCGCCCCCGCGTGCGGGCAGCACGCATGAGAGAAACAAAGGGGGTGGGACCCACCTATGGGACCCTCACAGGTGGGTCCCACCCCCTTTCTCTCTTGCGTGCTGCCCGCGCGCTGGAAGGCCGCAAGCCAAACATCATTTTTGTTTTGTATGTCAAGCTCCTACAATTTTTTTATGATGAATCTATCCTTCATGCTATGAAAAACTATTCCTACTTTAATGTAGTAAATCTTTATTTAGGGCAAAAAAAATTTCTACCCCCATTTGTAATGGAAAATATGAAAATGAAAAATTGTATCAAGGCCCCAAAAATAAAAAGTTAATGTGTCTCAGCCCCCTATATTATTTGTAATGTGTATTAGACCAAAAATGAAAAGTCTATGTGATTCAGGCCTATTTACAGTTCCCAAGAGAATAAATCTGAAATTCCCCAGAACTACCCCTCTTCTTCTTCATATCTTCTTCAAATCTTCAAGAGCGAGATTCATGCATAATTGTGGATGGATTGAAAAAATTGTTGTTCAATCAGGGCTCATTATTCTGATGTTTTTCCTTCCAATGAGATCATAATTACAGTAAGAGAGGGTGTGCACGCACGTGCGCAAATGCGTGCATGATTTGGTGCGTGTACATGTGCGTGCATGTGCATGCGTTTCATTGTTATCATATTGAGTTAATTGTTTATATTTGGTTGTCAATTTATTTACTTTTTGTCCATTGAATATGTGCATGCGTGCATGTGCGTGCGTGTATAATGATGGTTTTCGATTTTTGGTGGCTTTATCTTTTATCACTTGAAACTGGAATAAACACACGTTAATTATAGCTAACTAACTGTTAATGTTTACCCGTTCCATGTTAAGTATAGTAAAATAAGTGTTAACTATTTTCTTTTAAATGTTAAGTCTAGTTGATTGGTTGTTAAGTTTTAACTAAAACATGAGAACTATAGCTGATTAGAAGTTGTTTAATGTAAACTATAGTAGTTTATTCTACATATCATGTACAAACTATGTGTAGTTTATTATACATAGACCATATTTGTATTAATTAACCTTTAGCTGTTCAATAAATATTTTCCACTGCTTAACAACTAGCAAAGCTTTATGGTGGTACCAATAAGTATTTCAAGGTTCACACTAATTATACGATAAACTACAACACTGTGAATATAAACTTGCACTTTTTTCCCCTCTAACAGCATTCATGCCTTGTATTCATGTCAATACAATAAAATATCTTTTTCAAATAGAATCACAACACTCTGGGAATGAAATACAGAAATGCAAAGTCTAATATAAAGCATCGAGTTTGACGAATGGAAGTCTTTAGTAGAAGTGATTACAAGTCGCGCGGAAAATTATAGGATGCAGTGGCTTACATGTTCTGATATCTTAAACATGCGTTTCAAATGGTGCAACAACGCATGGAAGAAAGAGTGTTTACTGTACACAATACATCCAAAAATATCCAGGATTTGAGGCCTGCTACATGATACAGTCCACTAGGAACCCCAGTTATATGGTTTTACCTTTAATAGCTTCCTGTAGGCATAAAAAATTGCCCATAATGCCCCGAACTTAGCTCAACAAACTGACAAAAGCGCTGATATCTCTCAAACCGTAAAGAATTTGGTAAAACGGAGGAAACAAATCGAACCCTTTGGGTGGGTTTGGGTGGCTCCGTCACGTCAAGATAGGTGATTTTTATATATAATTCGTCCAATTCCGACTTCGGTTTGAAAGTTATGACCCGTTCTTCGTAGCATGTTCTGAAGTCTGCCCGAACTGGTTTCCGAACTTAGCACAAGACGAAGCCAATGTGATGAACGCTATTATCCGAGTCAGAGAGGATTATCTGAGTCGAACGAGATGATTTGATGCCGTATAAAAGCTAATAAGGGTATGAAGCGAGTCGACGAAGCGTATGAGTCAACGAAACTATGAAATGCGCAAAACGGCAGAACAAGACCAGCCCGGAAAAGCTCCTAGCGGCTGAGTCGCATCAAAACGACTCGGCCACGCCCAGGTGGCTCGGCCAAGGTCGAGCCACCCTAGGGTGGCTCAGCTTTGCTAGAGCCGAGCCACCTCATGGTGGCTTGCGCCCAGTAACGTTGATGACGTATTTTTGACAGTTTTTGATGGTTTCTTCTGTTCCAGAACCTGCCTAACTGCTTTGATATCATCCCTAAACATGGTTAGGTGGTTATTAACCGAAGATATGGTCAAATCATCAAATCTTATCCGAAAACAGAGCAACCGAATCCTATAAATACAAGCATAGGGCTCTATACACAGGGGATCTGAAATTGGAAGGCGAAGTGCTGCCGAATTAGAGAGTAAACCACAAACGTGGTTAGGTGGTTATTAACCAAAGATATAGTCAAATCATCAAATCTTATCCAAAAACAGAGCAACCAAATCCTATAAATACAAGCATAGGGCTCTATACACAGGGGATCTGAAATTGGAAGGCGAAATGCTGCCGAATTAGAGAGTAAACCACAAATTTTACATGAGAGTTAGCAGATCTTGGCGAACTCCAGCATAAAGAGTGAGCTATTCGAGAGATCTGAGTCTCGTTCCACCATTCCTTGAGATCAAACTTTGTTTTGATCTCGAGAAGAGTCGTAATCTCACTTGGTTGATGTTATGGTTATTTACCATCTAAAGATGAAGATACCGAAAGATTGTTTGCATAAGCTTAAAAAAGCCATGGTCCAAACCAGCTTAGAGGCCCAAAAGTCCAGCCAAGGGCAAGTCTATCGGCTAACCGAACAGATAGGGCTGAGCATGGTTCGGTCCAAACCGAAAAATCGACCGAACCGACCAGAACCGATCCGAAAAAATCGGTTTTATGAGTACGGCGGTTTGGATCGGTTTGAAAACTTTTCAACCTGAACCGACCGAATATAGTGCAATACTATCCATTCTGATCTCAAACCCTACCCGACCCGTCCCCAAAGAGTCAAAGACTCAAACTCTAAACTCATTTTCTGTATCATTATGGGTTAAAAATAATATCATTATATCAGTGTTTAATGCTTCATAATCTCCTACTTTGTTGATATTTTTTTCTTTAACACAGTTTGTTGTTTGATAAGATGTTTGATGAAGTTAGAACCGAACAAACCGAACCAAACCACACCGAACCGACTTGCAACAATTCGGTTCGGTTTTGAATTATAGGCGGTTCGGTTCGGTTGTTCAAATTTTGGTAAAAACCGAACCGAACCGACCGTTGCACACCCCTACGAACAGACGAGTCATTTTTTGACCAAGGGTTATCATTACCGACTTAAAGTATGGGATCAGTTGGTCCCTGTAATTAAGACGACTCCTCTAGAAAACGTCTCGACCATACACTCGACTCGAAGCTCACTCGGCTGTCGGGTCGAGAAATTATAAAGACAACTCACGAACCAACCCGCCTCTACTAAGGGGATGAGATCCAGCTAAGCTCGCTTCAGATGATAATCGACGCTACAACATTGATCAGTCCCATCAAGATCTCCGCTCTGACAAATCATGTGCATAAGCTGCTTATTCTACTCACAAGTCATTTCTCAGGGATTGTCATGATGCTCCCCTGGCCTCGAATGACTTCCCCTCCAATCACTAGCCCCCATCTGGAGGGGGAAGGATGACCAAGTAGATGGCTTATCTTTTACCCAGCCTCATCTGTCAAATCCAGGATATTGAGCAGACATTTCTCTCATGTACTCAAATGACTTCTCTTCCAATCGCCAGCTAACATCTGGAAAAAGAAGGACGACTCAGCAGCCTGCCTGGTCACCTCCCAACCACCTCCTGTGCATAGTCAAAGCCAAAGGGTCAAACTCTCAGAGGCGACGGGCTATAAAAGGAAGGAAAGCAGGTAAAAGAAAAGGGGGAGGTATATCTTTTCTGTTGCTACTTCACTAAAGCTCTGATTTTTACCTTTGTTAAAAAGAACTAATAACTCTCAAAGAGTATCCTCTAAGGACCTCAATGGCCCAGGGACTCTCCCTCAAACCTCACTTAAGCCTACTAGCTGACTTAACCGTCGGAGGTACCACGAGGGAAATGAGCCACGCCCTCCCACGGGTTTCTCCTTGTTTGCGCAGAAGAATCGGGAATTCTAGTCTAAGGATCGGCATAAAGTCGGAGGAGTAGTCGGCCTCATCTCTCATCCTCTTCCTATTCACCGCCAGCGTGAAGACTAGAACCGTAACCCTCTCGACTGTGTGATATCAGACATCAACAGTTTGGCGTCCACCATGGGGCCTACTCTCTTCTTTGAGAAGGCATGCCCAACTCCAAACAGGGGCCCGATCTTATGCATTCTTGAAAAATGTCGCTGGAATCGCACCGTTCAAGCTAAACAAAGCTTGAAATCGCATCATTCAAGCTAAGGAGGATATTTTTTGTTGACTTCTTTGCTATTATGCTATGTTTGACTGATACTTATATTTTTGTCTGTGCGTAGATGTTGTATTATTTTATAATTTGATATGTATCAACTATTTTATTTACTATATACATGCTTTTTATACCTGTGTAATCTTTTTTTAATATATGTTCACTCACTTTATGTTATACTTACATCGTTCTTATTATTTATATTACATACTAGACTTTATTATGACCTTATGTTATATATATTTCCTTGATGATTTACGTACTTTTTATACTTCTACTTTATTATTATTTCTGTTTATTTTATATCCTCTGACTATATATTATTGATCTATACTATATACATTTCACTATTAACTGTTATCATTATATTTTGCTTGTTTGACTTTGTATTTGACTTGCACATATAACTTATATTGATATTAATGCCTAATGCATTCACATAACATGTTTCATGCCTTATATATACAATATATGAATTTACATTCACAATTTTCTTATCTTCTTTATTTATAGAATATTATATCTAAATGATGCTTTGTATAGAATGTTTTATTACTTTTCTATATGTGTGCTATACATATTTTATATTTACTTTATATGATTAAATATTATTTTGTGTCTATGGTGATAACTTAGTATTTTATTATTGTGAATTGTATATTTGTATTCATATATCTCTATTATTTTTATTATAACGAATTGTATATTTATATTGTGATAACTTAGTGTTTATGTGTTGATATTTTGACTTGTGTTTTCTCACGCTCTACTTATGGATATACAATTTATTTTGAATTCTTCTCTATATGAGTTGAGTTGAGCCTCTCTTTCTATATCTCTGTCCTTGGGTACTTTCTTATTTTAATTCCAATGACGAAATTTGTTTTAAGGGGGTAGAATGTAATAATCATGAACTTTCGATACTAGTTAAAATAATTTTTTTGGTATTTTAAAATATTCAATTATTACTTTTAAAAGAGTATTTGTATTTTTCTTGATTTTCTAGAATTTTTTATGATTTAAAGTCTAAATTTTATATTTATTTAAATAATTTTGATATTTATAAATTAACTTAGTGCAGTAAAAATTTCTGGAATTAATCCGTTGTGTTATCGATACTATTATGCCTCATTTTGAATAATATGTTGTATTATTTTTACTATTATGTATTATTTCGTATAATATGTTGAATAATATGTTGTATTATTATATATTATCTGTTATATTAGTATAACCGATACGTTTTATTGTATAGATAATTTTCCATAATTATTTGATTTTAAATATAAGTAATTATATTTTTTTTATTAATTATTCTTGTTTAATTGTACAATTAGTCGTATTATTTTTACTATTGTGTATTATTTATTATATTAGTATAACTGGTATGTTTTATTTTGTAGATAATTTTTCTATAATTATTTAATTTAAAATATAATTAATTATATTTTTATTAATTATTTTCATTTAACTATCTGAACCTAACCCTAATTCATACCCCTCTCTCTCTCTCTATATATATATATATATATATATATATATATATAAGTTTCCTGTTCATGTGAACCAAGCCGCCCCATCTTCATATTCTCTCTCTTCGTTCTCTCTCTCTCTTCCTCTCTCCTCCTCTCTCTCTCTTTCTCTCTCAGTTTTCTTCTCACCGTCGCCACCTCCTGCTCCTCTCTCTCCCCTCTTCTAGTCGCCGACCTCCTCTTCCATCTTCCCTGTAGCCTTATGCCGACTTCACATGCACTTTTCGATCACATCCGATCTCCGTTTTCACCGATTTCTTCTCTGGTGAGTAGCCCTACATGTTGCCTATCATCTTCAATTTATATCATGCTCTAACTCACTCTCTATCTCTCTCGGTAATGTCCGAAACATCGCTCGACGACAGCAGCGAGCAGATTTCAGCAGCGCTGTGCCGATTTCACATGAGTTTTCCGACCACCTCTAGTCTCCGTCTCCGCCACCGTCTTCGCCAGTGTGGAACCCTTTATATTGTCTATCAAAAGGTATCTCCCTCTCACTTGAGCTCATTTTCTACCTCTCGTTATATCTCTTCGAATATCGCTAATTGTTACTAACACCATCATTTTTGTATTCTAACCGATTGACTTTCCGACGAGCCGCGGAACCCGTTGTGATCCGTACAGCCACCCCGATGACCCCCACTGCCCGCTACGACATCCTCGACAATAACCCGAGGCAAGATCCTTCTTCTCGCAACTCGTCATTTCATATTTATATCTGTCATTAATTAGTTGCATAGAATAGATTGAGGTTAGTTGTTATCTACGTGGATTGTTTGATGATAGATGAGAATAACTGATATTGTAAGGATAAGAATTATTTTTAGAGAAAAAGATTATTTGAATTAATAAATTATTATATTTAAAGATTATTTTTAGAATTACTATTATAATGAGAAAAGAATTTATTTTGGAAGAGGGAATATTAAAAAGTATACTTAAAGAATATTTTTAGAATTATTTAAAAGAGTTTATTTTGGAATAAGGAGTTATTTTGAATTATTATAATATTAATTAATTTAAAAAAGGATTATTTTGAAAAAAAGGATTATTTTGAATTGTTAAGAAATAAATTTAAAATAATTTATTTTGAAAATGAATTATTTTAGAATAATTATTATAAGAAATAATTTAAAAGATTTTATTTTGGAAAATACATTATTTTGCTAGATCCCTTGCCTATCTGTCTTTTATTAGAATTTTAGACTGTTATGAATCATCTGTATATATTAAAATATGGTGTAATTATCTGTGTGGGTTGTTTGGTGAAATAATAATAATTAAATCATAATAATATGATAAATAATATTTTTAGAATAATTATTATAAATTTAAAAGAATTTATTTTGACAATGGAATCATTTTAGAGAATTAATAAACAAATTTAAATGAATTTAATTTGAGAAAAAGAATTATTTTAGATTTATTATGATGAGAAAAGAAATTATTTTGAAAAAGGGGTTGGTTTTAAAGTATTATTATAATAAATATCTTAAAAGAAATTAGTTTGTAAAAGGATTTATTTTAAATAAATAAGTTTATGATTTTAAAAGATTAGTTATTGATATAATGAGAAACAATTTAAAAAAAAGAATTGATTTGGAAAAAGATTATTTTTGAATAATTATTATGAGAAATAATTTAAAGATTTTATTTTTGTGAAGGATTATTTTGAAAAAATAAATTAATAATTTTTAAAAGATTAGTTTAGAATTAAAAGGATTATTTTGAGTTATTATAATAATAGATATTTTAAAATATTTTATTATATTATAATATGTGAATGTTACATGTGTTTGTCACATATTACAATGATACCGACAATTTGACACTCTTATTTATATACATAGTATTTATCTTATTTGATGTTGTATTTTACCTAAATGACTATAGAAACTTGTTGTTTTATCACTTAGTTGTTATCCAATATGAGAGACTGTACATGAAGACGACTCCTGTTAAAAGTATTAATTTATAAGCGTGCTTCAAACCATGGCTATACTCACTCGACATCGATACCCCGATGTGAGGAGTCCCGAATTTCCTTGATATCGATATCCTAGTATGAGGTAATTTTCTTGACTATTACTATTATAGTATTGACTAGACGATACACTCTTGATCGGACGTGTTATGGGTCACGGTTATTTTCATAGTTTTACAGAAGTCGTTCCATATTTACTTTGTGGCTAGTGCATAATATTTTATGTACAATCATTTAAATTAATCTTACAAACATAGGGTTTATCAAGGGGAATTGGACGGAGAATATAACATGTATATAAATGGGCATATGCGCTTTCCTGTTATCGTTATCGTGATATCGTGAGTTTTATATACATGGGCCAGAGGGCAAATACTTGACTTGAAGATGGCCCCCGGACAGGTTTACGGGGACCCGATTATATACATGAAGATATTTTTCCCCATTTTAAATAACATGTAAAATATGTATAATATGCTTGTATGTCTTCTGGAAGACTTTGTTAGTTTTGTAGAGATGTGGACCAGTGAGTTATTAGGATCGCTAGTATTCGACCAGGTTACCGTATGCAATTAGCTTTAAGTTTATCATGTTTTAGTAGTGAATTTGCATGTTGATTTTGTTGGATTTCAAGTTGCATGTTTCTTTGTCATTTCTATTATTGTATCGTTTTTTGCATTGGGTTTTCATTTGTTCTTTTCTTTTGTGGGGTTTTGTTGTATGCCATGCACACTGACTAACACCTATTTTCTCTGGTGTACGTTAGACTTAGAGAAATGACAGGTACAGCTTGGAGATGCGCTAGAGCCCGAGTATTCTCAGCAGGAGTACTTTGCAGACAGAGTAGAAGAAGAAGTCGAAGCCTAGATTTTCTTTTATTGGTTGATGGTCCCAGTTTACTTTGTAGTTCTTTCTATTTCCGTTGATCGATGTATCTTTGTATCTCTTCAGCATTTAGTTGGACTGTTTGGTAATAAGGGCATGTTTGACCCAAACTTTATGTCTCGGATGATATTCTATTTGTGATATGTCTCATTTCTATTTTGAGTTGTTCATTATATTCTTGCTAATTATGATCGGGGACCTGTGACTTCGTATTGTATATTGCTTGACGCTTAGCATATTAGGTTGAGAAAAAATATTTATTTTTATTTATTCTTCTCAATCTAATACGTCGCGGACTTGTTCGTGTTCCGATTCTCGGTATTTTGGGAAGCGGGGCGTGGCAGGGTGTCTTGAATGCGATATGCTTTTTATCATCTGGGTGCATCTTGATCTGTTTGTAACCCGAAAATCCATCCATAAATGCCATTCTCTCAAATCCGCATGTATTTTTAATAATAACATTAGTGATAGGAAGAGGGAAGTCGTCTTTTGGACAGGCGGCATTCAGGTCTCTAAAGTCGATACAGATCCTGATTTTCCCATTCTTCTTAAGAACTAGGACAATGTTAGCAAGCCAATCGGGATGTTGTTCTTCCCTGATGAAACCCGAGTCAATGAGCTTTTTAACTTCAGACTCGATCACTTTCATAATTTGTGGATGAAACCATCTTTGTTGTTGCTTGAAAAGTTTGGCATCCGGTTTGATGTTGAGGTGATGCATCGCCACATCTGGATCGAGTCCTGGCGTGTCTTCATAGTTCTAGGCAAAAACATCGATGTATTCCCTGATGAGGCCAACTAATTCATCTTTCTCATTTGGCAGAAGGCTGTCGCTAATGAATATGGGCTTCAGGTTATTCTCGTCGCCCATGTTCACCTAGATTACCTGATCCCTGGTAGGGGGTTCCCTTTGTGCAAACCACTCACTGTACTTCATATTCAAGTGATGAATCCAAGGGTCTTCCCAAATTGGTATTTGATCATCGTGTTCTGTCGTTGAAGGATCAGCTGTAGCCATGTTCGATATTAAACTCTGGAATATTTCCCTAATGCTAACGTCGAAATCCGAAGCTGAAGAATCGGATGAGTATCTGACTCTGTTTGGGTTGGTTAATTGGTTATTAATTAACCAGCAACATTCATCATCGGATGAAGAGACATAACCTAGCCCTCTTCTAAATCCGTAATAGTTATCGGGTTTACTTTTTGGCACGAGGCAGCTTTGGTTGGAACCCAGGGACCTCGACCGAAGCACAGACCTTCTCCAAGTGCGAAAGCCATATCCCTATTTTTCCATAAGATTACACGCTTTTGAGCTATATTTAAATAAATGAGGGGCAGGTTTATCATTATCGTTATTTTCTCTCAAGAAGTGGTCTGGTACCGAAACCTCCTTCCCTTTACCGTAGACGATTTCCTTGTCACCCCTTGCCCTTGTAGTGATGACAAGTATCATTCCAAATAAATCTTAAACATGCTTCTTCATTATGCAAGATGATTGAAGTAACATATACAAGTCAGGGTCATCGTATAACCCCTTTATGATGTTATCAAGACACAATGAGTACTCTAAATTATCATTTATTGTTACTTCTTCGGTAAGTTGCCAATTACAACTACTATCCGATGATTCTCCATCATCAAGACTGATTACAATGGATACAATATCATTAAGTACAAAACCACCATCATAATCAAACTCAGCTTCGGTATCAGCTTCTTCTCCGTTATCCGTACTTTTGGCCAATGGTGTAGTATCAGATTTAGCACTATAAAGAAGGGAATCGGTAAAATAATTTTCCAATCCCTTGAACGGTTGCGTATCCGAGACCATTGTCTTAACCTTGTTATTAGCGTCTACGTATTTGAGACACTGATGGAGGGTAGAAGGGATTATAACATTACCGTGGATCCAAGGTTGACCTAACAGTAAGTTATAGGAAGTATCTGCATCAATCACATAGCATGTGACTTCGGACTTCAAATCTCCAATCTAGCACTTTACTCAGATTTTACCCAATGGTCTGGAACCACTGGTGTTGAATTCGTAGATCGTAGTGCCTGTAGAGGCTAGTTCACTGGCATGTATTCTGAGAGTGTACATCAATCGGAACGACATGTGGATCCGGTTGACAACGCTGGAGCCGATGTGTCCGGTGAAATACAGTGGTCGGTCATGCTATGAGTTCTTTGTCTACATGTCTTCCTTAGTAAAAGTGATGCAAGGAAATAGTTTGGTTGCAATGTTGCAGTGCTGGATCGTTGGCTCCGGTTCTTCAGGGGATGGCTTGATCTGAGTCAGGAAGACGTCCGAATTGGCTAAGGCTTCTTGCAATGCCTCCATTATGTCTTTTGAAAGTCGCAACAACTCATACAAAGTAAACCTACCCTGAATATTGGCTAATTGTGTCATAATATCGAAGTGATATGGAGTGTTCGAACTTCCCGGTTTGTCTCTTCCAATCAGTCGATTGAATTGAGATTGCTTTGGGTTCTGACCCTCTTGGTATATGGGGCTCTTTCTCCTTTTGCTTCTGTTGAGTTTTCTCAGCAGGTGCAAGGGGAGTTGTGATCACTCCCATTCTAGCCAATGTTTTAGTAGGAACGATTTTGATCACTCCCTGCTCGACTAACTGATTAGAGGCACACGAATATTTAAATCGGTATTTGTTCCTACTTCTGGTAGCGAAGACCGGTTCTCCACTGGTTACAAAGGCTTCTTGCTCATCTTCGAATAGTAGGAAAGCAGTGATTCCTTCCTCATCTTCTTCTGCAATTGCTGAGGCTCCGCAACAGGATCTTCCCTTACTTTTTGATTTCTTCTTAGACGAGGAGCTTGTCCATTGTTCATCTTCAATCAGATCAGGATGGACCTAAAGAACCTCGTCATTCGAAGCTGTATGCGGCACAAGTCCCTTTTGACGCTATCCGTGAGGGTCACCATTGACGGTCTTCATGTCTATCTTCGTTACGGGTTCGGGTTGGAACACTTCAAAGGGACAAATCCGAAGCTAATCGTTATTGCATTCGCACCAACCTTCTTTTCCTTGGATGGTTTAGGAGTGATGACCCTAACATCAATCAAGGCTTGGATTTTATCCTTGAGGCCATAGCATGACTGGGTAGGATGGTGAACTGTCCTATGGAATGCGTAGTATTTCGGATCATTAGTTCTCTTAGCGTCTTCCTATTCCACGATTGGAGGTAACTTGATCTTGTTGTTCTCCAAGAGGTATTTGAAAAGACCGGGAACCTCTGTCATCCTTAAAAGAGTAGATCTTCGGGAACTTTGGTTCTGAAGTCCTTTGTTTTTGAGGTCGATGTTGCCACTGCGACTGTTGTTGTGCTTTTTATTGTTGCTATTGCTTACAGCTGAAATGTTTGGTTAGCATCCATCGTATTTGCTTGTGTCTTTCCTTTACCATGGGGAACAGAGTTCTGCTTTGGGGGATTCGTCGCCGGTTGACCTATTTCGGCCTTCTTCCTTTTGAGGAAGCATTCGGCCTGCTCCCCACGCACCTTCAAATCTTTTTAGGTTTTAGATGGTGCCACTCCTATGACTTCTAACACATCCAAGGAAAGATTGTTATGACACATCTGGAGAATGAACTCTTTGGTGATCGGATCTTGATAATTCATCGCCTTAATTTGAAAGCGCTTGACGAAATTATCGATTGATTCCCCGTCTTTTTGCTCCTCATCAAATAGTGTTTCGATTGACACCTCAGTGTCATCATCAAAGAAATTAGTGAGAAACATGCTATCCATATCATCCCAGCTATTGATACTTCTTGGCTTAATATGGCGGTACCAATCGAAGCCAGCTCCTCGAAGGGTGCTAACGAATGACCAGATCATTAAAGGCTCGTTGCCAGAGATTACTCCCAAGTGAGATTTGAAATAGATCAGATGTTGAGTGGGTGAACCCTTCCTGTCAAATGGCATGAAGTTAATTAAGTTAAACTTCTTCAGATATGGGATCGACTCCCACTCTTTTGGGTAAGGACACAGAATGCCGGTCTTTTTCACTTCTTGAGTAGTCATCAATGCGTTGATCCTGCTCTCGAGATCCGTCATCTTCTCGTCCTCACTCGTGCTTTTCTTTGGGCAATTTCGAGGAGGAATAACGGGGCCACCCCTTGTGTTGTTATCATTAGTAAGACCACCCCCAACATTTTGATCCACGGGAGAGTTATCATCATTGTTGTCATCCCCTTCTAAGTCATTAGCCGCCCGGTTGTGGCGACTGCTTTCACCAATCTGATTCTTTAAGGCTGGAATCTACTGGTCGTGTATTTCTCTTTTCTGTTGCACAGTCGTTTCTATTTCAAAATTGAAATTCTCTTGTTGCTTGGCCAGAGCGTCTTCGAGAATTTTAGTCATTTGTTTAGTGTTAATCATAAACGCTTCAAGAGACTGTTCTGTATTGGATACCGTACTGTCAATACCGAATGCGGATTTAGCATATGATGTTTCATCATCTGAAGGTAAACCTCGCTACATTCTCTGATAATTTGTACGTCGAATAGTTCTCGATCACAACCGGGTCATACGTTGGGATACTCCTGAAAACTGGTTGGGACTAAAGCGTCGTGTTGACTTCCCTTTAGCATCCATATTGACGGTCACTTCTGGGAATTCATCATATGGAGCAGCTGATTTCTTTTTATGGAAATACCTTAGCTTGGACTTGGACGTTCCGTTGGAGATCATTTCAAACACTGATACCCTCTCTGGAGTAGTCTTGGGGTAGCAACATTCTGATAACACTGCCTTAATAATCTTGATGCACAGACAGTGAGAGTCCATCTCTCGGGTACTTCTTTTCCGAGACTTGTTCGTACCCCCAGCCTGATAGTACAACTCATCGGTCTGATGATCTGAGCAACCTATTGTGCGTTAGCACGACTCCCCAGGTGTAATGTCGTCGTCAGCCAAATATGTTTCCTTCTGGGGGCATAATGTTTTGTTAGCATCTTCAAGAGTCATACGTTAGAGCCACGCTTTCGTGAGCATGGGATCTCAACGGGCTTCTAGACTTCGACATGCAATCTAATGCGGTTGGTTACAAGGGTTTTCCCATTATAGGATGTTTTCCATTGCTTAGGAGGACGTGCACGACCCCCAGTCTGATAAACTACTCGGGGTTCATTCAACAGGCCCAAGCGCTCTTTGACCGAGGCTTTGCCTTGATTCTCGTGCTGAGGACCAAGGTAATCTATCATTGTTTTCTTACCCTTGGACAAATCCACACTACCACGGGGATTTACTGGAAGTACCGGATCAATTGGAGTAGGGACGGAACTCAACAAGATCGAAAAAACGGGCACAGAACACCTTCTGTCTCGGCTTTGGCGCGGGTCACCTTGGAGTGACCCGTACTTGGCCGGGTCACCTCGTGGTGACCTGCTATCAGTCGGGTCACCTTGGGGTGACCCGCTTCTGGCCGGGTTACCTCGGGGAGACCCGTTGCTGGCCGGGTCACGTGTTATTTGGTCTTTTTGGCCGCTGCTTTGCGTTTCGGCCTCCGAA
Organism: Asparagus kiusianus; assembly: GCA_022839385.1. NCBI lineage: Eukaryota > Viridiplantae > Streptophyta > Magnoliopsida > Asparagales > Asparagaceae > Asparagus > Asparagus kiusianus. The sequence goes on along the minus strand of BQKN01067486.1, from coordinate 642,841 downwards.
CTTGATGTTTTTGTGGTTTTTTCTTGACCACCTCTTCCTTCTGCAATTTCTGTGCTTCTTGTACTGGAATTCTTGCATGCGCAAGTAGTGCGCAGTGCTTTCGAATGCACTCTTCAAGGGTCAAACGGGTCCTTTTGATGCGGATCTATTCATTTGTCGTTGGTTAGGAGAAGGAGCTGCTCGCTCACTGTTGTGGCGCTTGGCACTTTCTAAACTTTAGATCCGCCTCATAGTAAATCCCATCAACTGGTTCTAAAGCCTTGGCGAGTTAGCGCGCGAGGCGTTGGCGTTGCCTTTGACGTGCGCTCTTTGATAGAGTTGGCATGCCTTCAGCAGTAAACTCCTTGATCAACGAGGGGTCCGGATCTATGATTTCAACCTCATTGGATGCTGGAAGGGTACTGCAAGGTGCAACTACAGTAGCAGCATTGTGGAGATCATCTTCTTGGGTCTTCAAATTCGAAGACCAACGAACCTTTCTGGAGGAGAAGATCTTCCTACACTTACGAGGAGAGGCGGATCTGGAGGAGGAGGACAAATACTCCTTATACTTCTGTTGGTCGAACTCATATTCGATTTCTTCTTCAACCCGGAATGTGAATCCTAAGTTGTGATACTACAGCCTCGGCAGAGAGGCTGTTAGCTCCCACTGTGGTCGCCAATGTGTTTGGGTCAGAAATTATTTTTTTATTGTATAACTCATTACAACTTTGATCGTTACAGCAAGTTTAAAAAGATTAGTCTTTTTATAAGACCTTTACACAATAAAAATAAAAAAACTATAATCTCCTTCTAACAACACACAGAAACTATTTATTAGCCTAGGTTTGCGTGGGATCTTTGTCTGTGTCGGGATTTATCCGTGGACCGTCAATGGATCAGATCCAGTTGATAAAAGGCTAAATGTTCGTTGCTTCACAAAAGAAACAAGAACAGAAGTGATAATCTCGACCAAACGAGATTATGACTCTTCTCGAGATCAAGTCCAAGCCTGATCTCAAGGAATGGTGGGGATGAGCCTCAGATTCTTTGAATTGCTCCCTCTTTATGCTGAAGTTCGCCAGAAATCTGCTAGCCCTCTCTGAAATTTGTGGTGATTACTCTCCAATTCGGTAGCACCTCTCCTCTTTGATTAAAAATTCTAGATCCAGCGAATGAGCCCCTAGGCTTGTATTTATAAGGCTTCAGATACAATTATTTGGATAAGAATGAAGGATTTGGCCCTATCTTCAGTTAACAATAGCCTAACCACATATGAGGATGATATCAAGTCAGTTGGAGTGCTCTGTGGTAGGCAAAATCTGTAAGCGTACAGACTCGTTGTAGCTATCAAGGTCGATCTCACAGGGACTGGGGTTAATTACCAAATTTCACGTTATTCGACTAGCTAAACTAATGATTAAATTAGAAGAGATGAAAATTAAAAGAAATAAAATGATAACTAATCAGGTAGAATTCAATATAATGAAGAGCCAGGATTGGGTTATCACCACAACTTCGATGCTTAATGATGAATTATTTCAGTTCTCAGTGTTGGTTTAAACTAAAAAGGGTGAATTAACCTAAATTAATCTAAAGCCTCTTTCAAGGTCTAAAAATCGTGCCTAATTAATCTCAATTAACCTACTTTTGTAGAATCAAGATTAAATTAAACTCATTAAGCTTCATGCTAATCCAATTCAAATCCCTAAGGAATCTAGCCTACTTTCGTGGTTCGAGCTCCCTGCTTAATTTCTATAGATCCGGTATTAATCTTCACCTTTCAGTCCTTCAATTAATTACCTATGATTGCTAATACGGTGATCAAGCGAATTAACAAAATTAAAACACTAGAAATCAAGTTTAAAGATTTAAACTTTCACCAAGAACCTATATTAATTCATCATCAATCACCAAAAAGTTGGGTTCTTTCCCAATCCTAGACAAGAAATCTACTCACACATGATTGGGATAAGAGAATACATCAAATAATTATGCAAATCAATCATAAGAAGAAGTAAATCAAAGAGAGGAAAGAATTAACCCGTCTTTCAATTGAGATCTTTAAAATCAAAACTTACAATCCAATCTTGTACAAGAAATTAGTGACTTTCTTCAATGCTTGAACTCTAAAATAATTGCTAATTGATGGCTAAGAGAACATAACAAAAGGTCTCCAAACCCTAAGCCAAAAAGTCTATTTATATGTCCCTAAAAAATCTAGAAAAAGATAAGGTCCGCGCCATGGGTGTGGTGCGCACCACACCAGGGTGTGGTGGAATCTGTTTTTGCTGATTATGTGCTTGTTTGTTCAGTTTTTGGTATTTTGGCTATAACTTTTGCGTACAACCTCAGAATGAGTTGATTCAAGTTGCATTAGAAACCTGTTGAAGAGATCTACAACTTTTATCTTTTGAGTTTTTTAGAATTCAAATTGCATCATAGTAGAAATTCTAGTTCTTCATACTCGTGCATCCATTTTCTTCACGAACCATGCCTTCGAAATCTTGTTGTGCTTCAAACTCTTGTTCAACCTCCAACGATCATTAAATTTTTCAATATTGAGCTAATACCTACATATAAGAACACAAACAATAGCAGTATCCTCGATCTAAACACGAAATATGCATTAAACACTCGTAAATCATGCTTGAAACACACTAAGATAATGCATATTTTACGTGTTTATCAACTCCCCCAAGCTTAGACTTTTGCTTGTCCTCAAGCAAATAAACAATAAAAATTAAGAGGAGTGAAAGCCAAATAGAGTAGGGATCACCCCCTCATCAATCCTTTAACCAATATCAAACATATCACAAAACAAATACGTTTCATCGAGACTTAACAAATTAATTTCCAAAACTCTCAACAAAATCACATTTCAAAATTTATTTATGATCACAAGCATCACAAGTCAAGGATAGCCATCCTATCCAATTCTCAAGTCCAAGTAGAAAAAAGAAATTCATGTAACTAGCTTCAATCCCGAAGTACTAAAATTGAGACCTTCAGGTAGTTAAATTGGTAGACCTCACTTTAGGATAAGTGGACTCTCAATCTCTCATGTGTTTAAGGATGGGATTGTATCGCTCAAAATTCTTTTGAATGGATGTATTCAATCCATAAGCTTGCATTTCACCTTAATTCTCCACCACTTCGAAACTAATGCATCCAACAAAATCATGAGGTCTTTTATTTGGTTGTAATGGGGCTAGGTCAAAAGGGTAAGATAGATATTTGGGATTGGTTAAAAGACTATCACTAGTGGAGCTATGATTGCAAAAGATTATATCTCAAAGTAAGATCAATGACATCTACACAAACTCCTTCATCTATTAAAGAACTTCTTCCAACTACTCCTTTTAGTATGCCGTAATGAATTATTTCGACACCGGCAATTACATTCACCATAAGAGGACAATTTATTCTATTTTTTTTCTTTTTTTTTTGAATTATGAAAAGGAAGCAAACACCTACTTTCACACCCTCAAGCTTACACCACATTGCTCACATAACCCATTATATCATAAAATGTGCTCCACTAGCTTAGGCAATGGGTAAGGAATAAAACTGGGTTTTGAAGGTTACATATGTGGGTTAAATCAACAAAAATTAGGCTCATAGGCTCAAAGGGGCTAATCAAAGGGAACAATAGTGCATGGTAGGCTGTTTGGCTAATATGGACTATAAACAAAAATGAGCCTCAATCACCTTTTATGCATACAAAAGTTATATGTGGCCTTGAAGAGATTCAATGCAAGTTCTAGTATCCTACACCATTGGAGAATATCACACAAGAAAAGAAAATAATGATTGGATATATAATGCATCCAATTTCAGGCTCAAAATCTCACTGGTTTTATTTGTCTACCAAATTTAACTCCCCTCTTGTCTCAATAGAGTAATAGTTATGATGCTAGCCACATAAATGCTAAATCCTATAAGACAAGAGAACATTCAAGTTTGATTCTCCCGTATTGTTAACTTGTAATAAAAAAAACTTTTAAAAATCAATTGAGAGGTGGTTTAAGAAGTTGTCAAGTCCCGACTAATGAGCATCTATCTAGTCCAATGATCGATAAAGGTTAATGATTCATATCATCATCAGGAGATCATTTCCCTATTTTTTTTAACAAAGCAAAGAAAAACAAAAATAAAAGAAAAACAGACAATTATAGACAGGCAACCAATGAATAAACAACCCACACCCCCAAGCTTAAGATCAACATTGTCCTCAATGTAATAAGATAGAAATTAGTGCAAGGGTGCAGAGGACATATCAACTCACTGGTCAGAAGGAGGCGGCGCGGAGGCGTCTTGTCGGAGCTGCCGCTCACGAAAAGACTGCATCATATAGTGTATAGAGTCCAGTAGTTGTCCTTGACGTTGTTGCTCTTGCTCGATGGCACCTACACGGTTAGTAAGAGAGGCAAGAGAAATATGGATAGCTGATAATTCTGCTGACCAATCAGGATGATGGAAAGTGTTAGTTCCCCTGGTAGGCTCAGCCTAAATAGGGATCGGGGGTACCGTGTCAGCATCCTCAGCTGGTATAACCTCATGACCATCATAATTCACAAAATCAGATGTGAGGTAGGACCAATTGGCGTGAACATGGATGGTTGTGCGATCAGGATCAGGGAGTGGGAAAAGATAATTATCCTGAAAACATAATCATTACCTATTGCCCTTATTACTAATTAATTTCATATGTAGACAAGCATCAAGGTTAATGGACGCACTAGGGCTTAATGGATGAAGCCGTTCTACAAGCTCTCCTAAACTCATCCCGTAAGCTAAAGTGGTAATCAAGCCACCTAACACAATTTTTCCACTCGTTGCTCTCGCTGCACGACACATATGATGAATCATAAAAGCTCCTGTGTCAACCTTATGTCCCTCAACCATGGCACATAAAAGGTAGAGCTCTCTCTGACACATGACTCCATCACTCTCACCTCGACCAAAAATGGCGAAAGCCATGAACCTCTGTAAATATCTAAAGCATGGGTTATAAACAGCAGAGACTCGTAACAAAGAGGGATCATTGGTTCTTTGAGTGGTAGAGCGTGCGATAGAAATCCAAAAGGGGGTCAAGTTAATTTTTTTAGGAACAATTCTAGCCCCACCCTCCGGAAAACCAAATATCTGGTTTAATTGTGCTAATGTAAGTGTGTGAGACTGGTTAAATAGCCTGAAAGTGATTTTTCCTTCCTTTACGCCCTCACCATTAAATAAAACAGCATCAAGAGAGCTCGAAAATTCGAGAGTAATACGCTCGTACGTGGGATGTTTAGCCTCTAAAAAATTTAACCAACCAACCCGTCTTAGGAGGTATGAAACATCATCCCACAGTCCTAACTCACGCAAACAAATTTTATCCAAGTAGCGGGTACTCAGAATTCCCCGCTTAACCAGTGTATTATACCTAGATTGTTGTTGTGCATTGGCAAATTCTATACTATGAGGGTTTTGGGGAGGGAGAGAGTTACCTTTGTGTCGTCGCGCTGTAGAAGTTGAGGCTCCCTGACTAGGCCGCCCGTGCTTAGGTCCCATGTAGGCTCTCGAACAGGAATTGACAGCAGGTGTTGAAAGTAGTCGCTGGCTGTTGTGCGGCGAGGTCAAAATTAGAGGGGTTACAGGAGAGGGGAAGTCTAGTCGCCGTGATCAAGGAGGGGGCAACGTCGCTGATCGAAGAGGAGAGACGGTGGTGAAGTTGTTGATGGTGGTCGCTAGATCAGAGTTGGTTCTTGGTTGTTGGAACGGAGAGGAGGGATGGCGGTGCGGCTGTTGTCCGGCGGGAGATGGTGGTTGAAGAGGAGATGAATAGGCGGTAGGTGAGATTTGATCGGAGGGGGGATGGAGCGGTGCTAGTCGGAGGTCAGCGGCGGTTGGTGGTGTTGGATCGAGAGGCGATCTCAAAGTTGGGAAGGGAGAGGATGGCAGTTTTTGTCGAAGAGGGGGCGACGGCGATGGTCTAATGGTCGAAGAAGAAAGAGGGATGGCTTCGGTGATGAGGAGGAGAGAGGCGCGCTGGTTGTGAGGGAAGAAGGCGGAGCAAAGTTGGAAAGGGGGAGAAACGAGATCTAGCGCTCGGCAGTCGGCGACTTGGTGGAGGGCGGTGAAGAAGGGTTAGGTTAGAGAAATTGAAAGGGGTCTGCGTTGGAACGAAAGAGAAGGGGAGGAGTTTTGATAAGCTAGGTCACGGGGATTGAAGAAAGAGGGTTTTTTTTCCTACGAACCACGGGTGTGGCATACAGGTATGGTAGGCTCTGGATTCTTTTCATCCTGTAGATTATGGGTGTAGCGTAAACCACCCCTAGGTGTGGTAGGCTCTGAAATTTTACTTCCTATGGACCATGGGTGTGGTCTACACCATCCCTGGGTGTGGTAGAGTCTGCCATCCCATTTTAACTCCTTTTTCTGTAGTTTTTTTTGAGATGCCATGTCTTCCTTTCTTCATAACTGCATGATTGAAAATAAGTAAATTTGTGCCGATCCAATTGTCTAAAAAATAATAAAAAAATAAAATTAAAATGAAATAATAAAAAAATTACAAAAATGGATGAAAACTTAGGTTGCCTCCCAAGAAGCGCTCGTTTATGGTCATGAGCTCAACCCCTTTTGCGCTCAATTCTCCGACGAAGGAGGATCGAAAAGGGTATAAGTGAGCCTTTTCTCGTTTTGTTCACCTACAATATAGTGCTTCAATCGTTGCCCATTCACCTTGAAAGATCCTGTTGTTTCGCTTCAAACTTCAACAACTCCACTAGGAAAGACCTCGCGGATTTGAAACGGTCCGGACCACCTACACTTGAGCTTGCCCGAAAAAAGCTTCAAACAAGAGTTGAAAAGCAGCACCGTATCTCCTTGATTAAACTCTCTTCGAAGAATATTCTTATCGTGCCATCGTTTAGTCTTTTCTTTATAAATGCGAGCATTCTCATAGGAATCTAATCGTAGTTCATCTAGCTCATGAAGTTGAAGCTTTCTTTTCTCACCTGCGGTCTTCATATCGAAATTGAGCAACTTGATAGCCTAATACGCCTTGTTCTCTAACTCAACTGGGAGATGACATGATTTGCCATACACTAACTTAAACGGTGTCATACCTATGGGTGTTTTATAGGCAGTTCGATAAGCCCATAAAGTATCCGAGAGTTTCATAGGCCACCTAACCACGTATGAGGATGATATCAAGTCAGTTGGGATGCTCTGTGGTAGGCAAAATCTGTAAGCGCACAGACTCGTTGTAGCTATCAAGGTCGATCCCACAGGGACTAGGGTTAATTACCAAATTTCACGTTATTCGATTAGCTAAACTAATGAGTAAATTAGAAGAGATAAAAATTAAAAGAAATAAAATAATAACTAATCAGGTGGAATTTTATATAATGAAGAGCCAGAATTGGGTTATCACCACAACTTGGACGCTCAATGATGAATTATTTTAGTTCTCGGTGTTGGTTTAAACTAAAAAGGGTGAATTAACCTAAATTAATCTAAAGCCTCTTTCAAGGTCTAAAAATCGTGCCTAATTAATCTTAATTAACCTACTTTTGTGGAATCAAGATTAAATTAAACTCATTAATCTTCATGCTAATCCAATTCAAATCCCCAAGGAATCTAGCCTACTTTCGTGGTTCGAGCTCCTTGCTTAATTTCTAGTGATCCGGTATTAATCTTCACCTTTCAGTCCTTTAATTAATTACCTATGATTTCTAATACGGTGATCAAGCGAATCAACAAAATTAGAATACTAGAAATCAAGTTTAAAGATTTAAACTTTCACCAAGAACCTATATCAATTCATCATCAATCACCAAAAAGTTGGGTTCTTTCCCAATCCTAGACAAGAAATCTACTCACACATGATTGGGATAAGAGAATACATCAAATAATTATGAAAATTAATCATAAGAAGAAATAAATCAAAGAGAGGGAAGAATTAACCCGTCTTTCAATTGAGATCTTCAAAATCAAAACTTACAATCCAATCTTGTACAAGAAATTAGTGTCTTTCTTTAATGCTTGAACTCTAAAATAATTGCTAATTGGTGGCTAAGAGAACATAACAAAAGATCTCCAAACCCTAAGCCAAAAACTCTATTTATATGTCCCTAAAAAATCTGGAAAAAGATAAGGTCCGCGCCATGGGTGTGGTGCGCATCACACCAGGGTGTGGTGGAATCTGTTTTTGCTGATTTTATGATTGTTTGTTTAGTTTTTTGTATTTTGGCTATAACTTTTGCGTCCGACCTCAGAATGAGGTGATTCAAATTGCATTGGAAACCTATTGAAGAGATCTACAACTTTTATCTTTTGAGTATTTCCGAATTCAAATTGTATCATGGTAAAAATTCTAGTTCTTCATACTCATGCATCCATTTTCTTCACGAACCATGCCTTTGAAATCTTGTTGTTGCTTCAAACTCTTGTTCAACCTCCAACGATCATTAAATCTTTCAATCTTGAGCCAATACCTATATATAAGAATACAAACAACAGCAGTATCCTCGATCTAAACACAAAATATGCATTAAACACTCGTAAATCATGCTTGAAACACACTAAGATAATGCATATTTTACGTGTTTATCACTCTGGAGCGAAGAAATCCTAAGAAAATCATCAAAAAATACGTGTTTTGGGTATCGAGGTGCGGGTCAGCTCTTGGTGACCCGCGCCTATGCGCGTCAGCTCTTGGTGACCCACGCCTATGTAGGTCAGCTTGTGGTGACCCGCGCCTTTGCAGGTCAGCACTTGGTGACCCGCAGCTGTGCGGGTCAGCTCTTGGTGACCCGCGACTGTGCAAGTCACCTTGTGGTGACCCGCAACCTGTAGCTGCGCGGGTCACCTTGTGGTGACCCGTGCCTGTGCGGGTTAGTACAAGGTGTGCGGGTATTTATCCTACTTTTTCCGACCTTTATATTTGTTTCGTCGTTTTTAGCTGACTTGTAGGCTTTGCAGGATCATTTGATGCGCTTGTTAGCTTCTATACTGCATTGGATGATTTTGCTTAATTCAGATATCCCCTGTGATTTGGATGATGACGTTCATCGTCTTCGCTTAGTTTCAGACTACGTGTGGGAACCCATAGGCATTTTTTGACGCCTACACTTTACTTTGTACATCATAGAGTTTGCATTGAGAACAATACAAAATTTTGATGTGGGGGTGGAAATTAGTTATTTTTTCCTCTTTATTTTATCTTTTTGGTTACATTTTTGTCATTTTTTTCCCTTTTTATTCTTTCTTTCTTAAAAAATTATAAAAATATTGTCACTTGCCAAATAGATAGAGTTAAGTAATAATTGATCTATTTGATAGATTTAAAATTTTATAATTCCTAGTTAGTAATTTACTCAAGTTCACCTTTTATGATAACTCTAAATAAATTTCTTAAGAAATGTGCTTTCAGAGTAGTATACTTTACTTAAGCCTTTACTTAGAATTTTAATTAAAATAATAAAATTTTTGCATGCTTAACTTAGAGTTGAAATAATTTTCAGGTTGTCTTGATTTACATATTTTTCAAGCTATATATATATATATATATATATA
>BQKN01067486.1:607439-618512 GCA_022839385.1 Asparagus kiusianus | reverse complement strand
CCCCCCCCCCCCCCCCCCCCCCCCTCCCTTTTTTAACAATTTTAAAGTTGAAGGGGTCCTTTGATAAGCCCAAAACTTAAGGGCGTGCTTTTGTGATTTTGAAGGTTAGTAGTGGAAAGCCGGGCAGTAGGATTCCTATCCAAATCATCTCTATATGAATGAAATAGTTTACATCATTCATTGAATACTTATAATTTTTAATCTGATCCTCTAACTCGTGGTGGAGCTACATAAAAGAGTAGGGAGTGCCTACCCCTCCCCCCTCCAACCCCCAAAAAAAAAAGAAATTCTATTTCATCTTTTCCCCTTAGCCCCTTAAGTCTTTCTTCGTTTGAAATTAGTCACTCAATCACTGAAATGGCTACAAGTTCCTCTAAAATTGTTAAGCTATTTAAATTATCAGCCCCTCAAAATTATTGAAATTGCTATTATGCCCCTAATTCTCATGAATAGTTGTTTCATATTACTAATGAGAAATAGCAAAACTAATGGCAATTTCAGTGATTTTAGGGATTACTTTTTAAATAAATTAAACATTGGGGAACCTGTAGCAATTTCAATGATTTGAGGGACCAACTTCAAATTATTAATGATATAAGGGGAGACATTCCAAAAAACCATTTATCTAAAATTAATAAGAACCTTATACATGTATCTTAGATCAACCCCCCCCCCCCCCCCCAAAAAAAAGGAAAAAAGATAAAATTTATAGCATGTTATGAAACAATTAAATGATGTGGATGTCCATTTAGTTTCCAAAGAGATTGATACATGCATTACCCCTTGATATTCTCTATGAATAATTAATATGATTCATGTATCATCATTATATTTTGTATATAAATAGAGCTATTTCTACCTCACTTTGAAATGAGAAATTGAGGAAATAAAATTCTTTCTACTTTTTGTCTATTTTCTCTACTCTACTTTATTAGTTTTACAATATGTTATGAACACGAGACTCTGCCATTGAAACAATTCATTTGAAGTCCATTAGATTCATTATTGGGCACATTTTCATATTTTGGGTAAACCTTTGATGTAAAATTTGTCTTTCCAATTAAATTCATTTTTCATTATGACTAACCTTACAAAACAAGAATTTATGCCTCTTGATATTTCTAGAAAGAACTACTTATCTTGGATGTTAGATGTTGAAATACATCTTGTTGCAATGGGTCTTAAAAATACTATTGTAGAAGAAAATGAGACATCAAATCAAGATCGTGCCAAAGTTATGATTTTTCTTCGTCATTATTTGGATGAAGGATTAAAAACTGAATATCTAACTATGAAAGATCCACTTACTATGTGGAATAATTTGAAGGAGAGATTTGACCACCTGAAGTTGGTCGTGCTCCCAAAAGCCTTGTATGACTGGCTTCAGTTAAGGCTACAAGATTCTAAATCAATTAGTGAGTATAATTATGCAATATGTAAAATTACCTCTCAATTATAAGTATGTGGAGAAAATGTCACTGATGACGATATGTTAGAAAAAAAACATTCTCCATCTATCATACCTCGAATATGCTCCTACAGTAGCAATATCAAGAGAGAGGATTTAAGAAATACTCCGAATTGATTTCATGTCTCCTTTTGGCTAAATGAAATAATGAATTATTATTGAAAAATCATGAACCCCGACCTACTGGTTCTAGCCATTTCCCTGAAGTGAATGCAACTAAATCTCAAAATCATGGTTGTGGGTGTGGACATGGCCATGGAGGAGGTCGAGGACATAGTCGTTATCGTGGACAAGGTCATGGTAGATATGTGTCTTATAATCACAATGATCATAACCATGGAAAAAGACAAAACAACTCCCAGAAGTTGATAATGATAAGAAAAGTAAAGAAAAGAAACATTATGAGGAAATATGTTCTGGTGTGGAATAGAAGGCCATTGGCCCCGTACCTATCGTACGTCAAAACATCATGTTGACCTCTATCAGGCATCATTGATAGGGAAAGCCAAAAATATTGAGACAAATTTTATTGATCAAAACAATGTTTATGATGATCTTGATAATATCACACACCTCGATGTAGCTGATTTCCTTGAGCAATCTGAAGTTACGAAATGATCCCATGACAAATATCCGACATTTTGAATTTTGTTATTTTCACATCTTTTATGTAATTATCTTTATGAATTTTATAATTTATGGACTTTATTGATATTTACTTTTGTTTGTAATTTTCTTTGTTATTTCTTCCTGAAAAAATAGCTGCCAAATATTTGGGTGATGATGATATTTGTCTCATTGATAGTACTACAACACACACTATACTTTAAAACATGAAGTATTTTTCTCATTTGAAAATGGAAGAAACAAATATTAACACAATAAGTGGTAGTGCTAAATTGATTGATGGCTCCGGAAGAGCCACTGTATTTCTCCCCGAAGGAACTAAGATTGTCATAAAGAATACACTACTCTCAATAAAATCTCGAAGAAATTTGCTACGTTTTAAAGATATCCGCCGAAATGGATATCATATCGAGACGATGAATGAGACAAATGATGAATACTTATCGATTATAAATACCATTTCCGAGAAGAAATGCGTATTAGAAAAGTTGTCTTCTCTATCTTTTGGTTTATATTATACAAAAATAAGTGCAGCTAAAATTTATCACCTTGTAGACCAGAAGTCTACTATTCCCAATGATTTTATGATTTGGCATGATCTCCTTGGACATCCTGGTTCTATAATAATGAGGCAGATAGTTACAAATTTACATGGTCATTCATTAAAAAAAATACTAAATTCTAATGATTTCTCATGTGTTGGTTGCTCCCAAGGGAAGTTAATTGTTAGACCATCACCAACGAAAGTGGGATCTGAATCCCCTATATTTCTAGAACGAATTCATGGTGATATATGTGGGCTTGTAGATCCACCATGTGGACCATTTAGATATTTTATGGTGCTAGTTGATGCACCAACAAGATGGTCACATGTATGTTTATTATCTAGTCGCAACCCGGCATTTGCGAGATTGCTTGCTCAAATAATTAAATTGCGAGCACAATTTCCTAAGTATCCTATTAAGAAAATTCGTCTAGATAATACTGGTGAATATTCATCACATGCTTTTGATGATTATTGCATGTCTATTGGAATAAGTATTGAACATCCTATAACTCATGTTCATACACAAAATGGCCTAGCCGAATCATTTATTAAATAGCCTCAATTAATTACAAGAGCATTGTTAATGAGGTCTAATCTCCCTCTATATGTTTGGGGACATGTTATATTACATGCAACAACACTTGTGAGAATTAGGTTGACAAAATATCATACTTATTCTCCCTTACAATTAGTTCTTGGCCATGAGCCCAGTATTTCTTATTTAATAATTTTTCGTTGTGCGGTATATGTTTCTATTGCACTGCCTCAACATACTAAAATGTGCCCTCAAAGAATATTGGGGATATTTGTCGGGTATGAATCACCTTTTATAATTAAATATGTTAAACTATTAAGATGTGATTTATTTATTGTAAGATTTGTAGATTATCATTTTGATGAATCATATTTTTCGATATTAGAGGGAGGTAAAGATCAACCAAAAAATAAAATTACTTGTAAAATATCATTAGACTTTCTTGATCATCATACAAAAGAATGTGAACGAGAAGTTCAAAGAATTATTCAGTTACAAAAAATTGCAAACCAATTACTGGATGCTTTTAGTGATTCTAGAAGAATTACTAAATTACATATTCTAGTAGAAAATGTTCGATTAAAATTGATATCCCAAATGAACAAATTAAAAGTGCTAATGAATCTAAAACACGCCTGAAGCGTGGTAGACCTCTTGGATCCAAAGATAAGAATCCTTGAAAGAAAAGAGGATTGAATGGTCAAAATATTGCTAATGACAAAATTCAACCTCCTGAAGAGGTCGCTTCTGAAGAGCCAACTCTTGAAGAGAATGATCAACCTCCTGAAGAGGTCGCTCCTAAAGAGCGAACTCCTAAAGAGAATAAAACTATAGAAAATTTAATAAATTTTATTATTACGGGAAAGAGTTGGAACTGAAGAGAAGTAATTGTCAATAATACATTTGCATATAATATAGCACTTGATATTATGGAAGAAGACGTGGATCATGAACCAAAATCGGTTGATGAATGTTGGCGAAGAAATGATTAGTAAAAATGGAAAGATGCGATCTAATTTGAATTAGATTCACTGGCTAAACGAAAAGTTTTTGGATCTGTAGCCCAAACACCTGAACGGTATTTGTGAGGATATAAATGGGTATTTGTGAGGAAAAGAAATGAGAAAATGAAATATTGAGATATAAAGCAAGACTTGTAGCCCAATGATTTTCACAAAGACCGGGATTTAATTATGATGAGACATATTCTCCAGTAATGGATGGAATTATATTTTGATATCTTGTGAGTTTAGCAGTACATGAAAAACTTGATATGCGTCTGATAGACGTAGTCACTGCTTATTTGTATGGAACATTAGATAATGATATCTATATGAAAACCCCTGAAGGATTTAGCATGCCTGAAGCATGTAAATCAAATCTAAGAGAAATGTACTCCATTAAATTGCAAAGATCTTTGTATAGACTCAAGCAATCTGGACGAATATGGTATAACCGTCTTAGTGAATGTTTAGTTAAAGAAGGTAATACAAATGACCCTATATGTCCATGTGTTTTCATAAGAAGGAATAGGTCAAATTTTGTGACCATTGCTGTTTATGTTGATGACCTTAATTTGATTAGAACTCCTGAAGATCTCCAAAAGGCGATTGAATATTTGAAGAAAGTATTTGAGATCAAAGATTTTGGAAAAACTAAAAATTTCCTTGGTTTACAAATTGAACATTTAGAAAATAGGATTTTTGTTCACTAAATTGCTTATACCTAGAAGGTATTAATTAAGCGGTTCTACATAGATAAAGCACATCCATTAAGTACCCTAATAGTTGTCAAGTCACTTGATCCTGCTAAGGATCCTTTTAGACCAAAAGAGGAAGATGAAGAGATTCTTGGTCCTGAAGTACCATATCTCAGTGCAATAGGTATACTAATGTATCTTGTTAATTGTACAAGACCAGATATATCATTTTCTGTGAATTTATTTACAAGATTTAGTTCATCTCCTACAAAACAACTTTGGAATGGTATAAAACATATTTTCGCTATCTCCAAGGAACAATTGATCTTGGCTTATTTTATTCTTATAGTTCTCGACCTGAATTGGTTGTATATGCTGATGCTACTTATTTATCTGACCCGCATAAAGCAAGGTCTCAAACTGGTTATTTACTTACATGTGGTGATACCGCTATTTCATGGCAATCTACGAAGCAATCAGTTGCTGCCACTTCTTTGAATCATGATGAAATAATAGCAATTCATGAGGCTAGTCGAGAATGTATTTAGCTAAGATTAATGATCCACTATATCTGGAAGAATAGTGGATTGCCTCCTGAAAATATAAATCCTCCGACTATTTTGTTTGAAGATAATGCAGCTTGTATAGCTCAACTAAAAGGAGGATATATTAAGGAGATAGAACGAAACACATTTCACCAAAATTTTTGTTTACACATGATTTGCAAAAGAATGGTGAAATCGTTGTGCAACAAAATCGATCGTGTGATAATCTGGCAGACTTATTCACCAATGCATTGCCGACTGTAACTATTGAGAAATTGGTAAAAAAATATTGGAATGCGTCGGTTGAAGATCTCAAATGATATTTGAATCAGGGGAAGAAAGTAATACGTAAGAATAGTGTATTCTTTTTCCTTCATTAGGATTTTTTTCCCACTAGGTTTTTCTAGCAAGGTTTTAACGAGGCATATTCTTTGTGTAATGTTGGACATCCAAGGAGGAGTATTATGAAACAATTAAATGATGTGGATGTCCATTTAATTTTCTAAAGAGATTGATACATTCATTACCCCTTGATATTCCCTATGAATAATTAATATGATTCATGTATCATCATCATAGTTTGCATATAAATAGAGATATTCCTACCTCACTTTGAAATGAGAAATTAAGGAAATAAAATTATTTTTACTTCACCCAGGAGCAGTGCATGATGATGTAGTTGCCAGTTTGCCTAGAAAGCTTTTTTGGAGAGTTATAACTTGTAAATATTCTTTTGTTAACTTTTAAACCATATGTTTCATGTTAGACATCAGTATTTTAGTTCCTTGTATCTATATGTATGGCTGGCTTTGGTTCTTCCTTGTATCTATGTCAACGGTGAATGACGGCAAGGTCCTCTCTTCATCTTCATGGATCCTTGAAAGAAGAAGGTCATACATCCCTAGTCACAAGGAACTAAGCCTACTGTTGTCTAACATCAGGATACACTTCGTATCCAAATCTTTTGTATCACATACTTTTATCTTTAATTGAACAGGGTATATCCCTTGTTTTTTTTAACCAAAAAAAATTATTTTTACTTCTTATCTATTTTCTCTACTCTACTTTATTAGTTTTACAACATTGTCATATTACTGCCTCTAACAATCTGTGTATGTTATAAATCATCCCGTTATATATGGTGTTTTTATAGAGTCCTTATTGGCGGTTGCGGTGTTATCAGAGAATGTCTAAACTTAAGGGCGTTTTGCCAAATTTACCCCTTTAATATATCTAGTAACATCAAATGCATTTGAGTTTTTCACAAATTTCAAGCAAGGGTTTGAACTCAATCACTTTCAACTGGAAAAAGAAAATATGGGTAGCTTAAAATAGGTATTAAATGTAATTGTGTGGCTTTAGTTAAGAAAGAGTATACATATACCTTTCAAAACAAATAAAGATTTGGATGCTCTCCACTTCAACAAAGTAGTGAAATTAAAGACCACTATTTTTTATAACAACTGTTAATTACCTAGTGGGTCGTTGAGATTCTTTCTAAATCTAACATTTATTGTATCCCCGTGAATTGCACTTATTCTTACTTTGCATTCAAAAAAAACTTTTAACCATCAAATAGATAATAATGATTGTGATAGAGTAGTGGTTGCTTCACTACTTTTTTGGTAATGGAAAGGATCCAAATCCAATAAAAAATGCCGTGTACAATAAAAGTTTTATATGTATTAACCATCACAATCTTAAATCATTTTTGATGTGATGAATTTAATAAACATGCGTTACTCACACTGTCACACATGAACCTTAATGTTGCAATGCAATGTATTACGAGTCTCCCAGTTAGGAAATTACATTATTTTTGCATATTCAAAAAGGTAAGGTAAATGGGAGTTGTCTTAGGGATCCCTATCCTCTCCACTACAAAAAAATAGTGGAGGTACCACTACATACATAATCACAGTCATTGATTATCTAGTTGATTGTTGTGATTTTTTATTTTAGTACAAATTAGAAATGAATGCAATACACAGGGGTATGGTAAGTGTTAGATTTAGATTGTATCTGTGACGCCCCTGGGTTCACAGTTGGTATCAGAGCTCTAGTTCCAGTATCCTTAGGATCATCCTGTGTCGAGTCGTGGAGCTAGGATAGAGTTTCCTAGGATTCATGTATAGAGTCCGAGAGGATTTCCTAGTATGAGTGAGGACGATATATGCGTATATCTCAAAAATTGAGAATATTTTTTTTTATGACAACTATTTTGCATAAATTCAAAGTATTTGTGTGAATACTATATGTTGTGAAAAATTGTATTATGATACGCTATTTATAAAGGTCTATTTTGACTTATGGAGTTTTGTTTTTCTTACCATCAGGAGAGAGATGGCAGGACGAGGTAGGCCCCGTACCAGGAGAGCTACCCAGGGGCGTCACAGTATCATAACCGCCTACTAAAAAATAAACGATTGAAATTAAAAGTAGTGGTCTCTCCATTACTTTTTTGTAGCGGAGAGGATCCAAATCCGTTGTCTTAGGCCTAGTTTGTACTTTAGAATCTTTCCAAATAAATTTATTCTTGATTTGTCAATCACTCAATATTTGCGCCTAAGTGCAATGCATATTCACTGACTCTTCATTTTACTTTCTTTTATTTGAAAATATTGGATATACTAATTAAGAGTGCCTCTTTAAAAAGATACAATCAAGTGATTGAACAATGTAAGTACCACATCTCTCAATGGATATTCATTTGAACCTAAATTGAAAAGATCTTTGGTTGAATTGAGTTTGGACTATAAAGAGAGGCCAAAATGCAAAGATATTTTATCATGAGAAGAGAATTAAGTAATGTATGATGCTATGGCTATGTTAGGTAATTCATAGCCAATCACTTTGAGGACCAAGATCCGGTCCCAAGAGCAATGCCAAGAGATGGTACCAATTAAGTTTCTAAATGCTCAAATTTTTTTTTAATGTGATTTAGTTTTTCTTTCATATTCTAATTTATCTCCTTATTCTCTTTTTCAGTCTCCAAAGAAAAGAGACATAAGTTCAAGCAAGCACCGGCAGAGGAGATTCCAAGGGTAACATTATAATCTAATTATGTGAATTCAAAACCTCGAAAATCTTTTTGTTTTCCCGTCATTTTTGAAAAATTATTAACATTTTTTATTTTGTTCAGGGTCAAGAAGCCAATGATCGCATGAAGGAAGATGTTGCATGCGCCATGTTCATGAATGGCAGGGTTTGCCAATATAGTGGATGGAAGGGTTGACGAATGGGTATGGGTGCAAATTGTTTTTTTTTTTTTGGGTAAATGAAAAATTTTATTCATCAACCAATATGAAAAATGAATGTACATCAAGAATCTCGTCATAAATGTGAGATGGGTGCAAATTGTTGTTATGCCCCAAAGTTTTGTCCCAGTACACTGGTAGATCCATTTGTAGTATAAAAGGTATGCAACGTAAAATATACTGTCTTTTTTTAATTTGTGGAGTTTCTTAATCTTTTTGTGTATATTTTGATTTATCATTGTCAATAGTTTGTTTGAATGGACATTTTTTATTATTTTAGGGATAATTCTAAGTAATAACTTTTTAGATTTATTTTTTCTAGCTTTGTTGCCTTCAACTAAATAGCAGAAGATCTATGCAGTCTACGACCGTACCACTGAGAAAATGAAGCTCGACCAAATGCACAAATAGAGGCTGTTTCCATGGCGGAAAAATTGGAGGACAAACTAGATGCAACTTAAACAATTAAAAGAAAATAATATAAAGATTTTGGTTTATAGATCTTTGTAGGCGAAAATTCTTGTAAAAGTTCGACATGAGAGTAACGCAATGGTTTTCCTTTTTTTTTTTTTTTCCTTCAACAGTTAATCATACTTGGCATTGAAATTTTAGTGGATGGCCTAATTTCCAGTAGTTTTGCAAGTTTGAAAACTTAGAAAATTCTAGCTCATTTGTCAGATTCGCCGTACAACAAATACTGCAATTTTAAGTCAATCAGAATTTCATTTTCAACTATATATTATGCATGGCCAATCAAACACTGATCAGAATAAAAAAATTTGACTGCAACACTTCACTATTGTAAATCTATTTCCCTCAACAAAACTTCTACGTGGTTCAAGTTAGCGAGTGAGACATTAAAA
Organism: Asparagus kiusianus; assembly: GCA_022839385.1. Taxonomy (NCBI): domain Eukaryota; kingdom Viridiplantae; phylum Streptophyta; class Magnoliopsida; order Asparagales; family Asparagaceae; genus Asparagus; species Asparagus kiusianus. The sequence continues at coordinate 608,971 of BQKN01067486.1, read as the reverse complement.
GGACAAGACTATACACGTCTTTTCACAGAGCGAACCAGCACCGCAACCCTCCTCCAACCGACCTTCCATCTTCATTCATGCATGCATGCATGTTGTTTTTGTCAACATTTAGACTGCTACGATATCAAATCTTTGAATACATTATTAATGTTTTTAATGGATTAAATTATTAGTTAGTTGTCTTTTTGTGGGTGCCGACTACTTTTTATATATATATATATATATATATATATATATATATATATATATATATATAGGTTTCTAATGGGGATTCTATTATCACACATGGAACACACTGATTCGTGAGTCACGGCCACAATCTCCTTGGCCAAGAGAGTATAATATTAATTTAGTATTAATATTGAGTGGGAGATTTTGTACAAATTAATATGAAATATGATGGTTGCTTGCAGCAACGCTGTAGCGGTACGGAGCTTTAATTGCAGGAAATGAAAAGTCACACGAACCATGCGTTAATTTGAATTGGTTAAAGCTCTGTATTTCTCAATTGGTTTATTAACTAAGGGGCTGTTCATTTCGCAAAAATTTTTGGGAAATCAAAGAATAGGAAATCTATTTACTATAATAATTGTTTTGAGGTTGTTTGGTTGGTTTAAAAAAGAAGGAAATTATAGAATAGGAGATGAGATGAGATGAGTTATCACCTTATTATTGGATGATGTGAGAGATTTTTAAAAAAAATTGTTTTGAGGTTGTTTGGTTGGTTAAAAAAATAAGGAAATGAATTGGAGGTATATTATTGGATGATGTTTTGAGGTTGTTTGCGTTTGGTTCATTTTTAAAAATAAAAAAAATAGATGAGATGAGATGAGTTGGAGGTATATTATTGGATGATGTGACACATACTTAAGAAAATCAATTTCTTGTTTTTTTAAGGAAATGAATAGAAATGAAGGTTTAATGAGATGAGATGAGTTGTCACAATATTATTGGATGATGTGTGTGATTTTTAAAAATGGGATAAGATGAGATGTGATGAGTTGGATGATGTGACACATTTCTTATGTTTGGTTTATTTTTAAAGGTAAGAAAGGAGATAAAATGAGATGAGTTGGAAGATAAAAATAATATTTTATTGGATGTTGTGGGTGAGTTTTAGGGATGGAAATGGATAAAAATATTATTTTATTGATTTCCTTATACCGATTTCCTTTTCTTAGTTTTTAGGAAACCAACCAAACGGGTCCTAAATGAAATTTAATTATTCATTGACCCAAAAAAAAGTTACGTTTTGAGCAGTTTTATTCTTTATTGACATAATCCAATTTTGCTATACTTTCTTATTAGGGCCCTTGCATAGTACTATTTGGAAACGGCACTCCGCTGAATCAATTTTGTTTACATGATCTACAATTGCCAAGCCAATTGATATCTGGGCGATTAATTCATCTCAGGTTAATTATCCTACTCGTGAATGCAGAATTCATTTACATTTTCCACTCAAAAAGATTATAATAACCCATCAAATTAATGATGCAGGGACGAGTCTTTTTTTTTTTTTTTGGGGGGGG
>BQKN01067486.1:595955-607339 GCA_022839385.1 Asparagus kiusianus | reverse complement strand
GGGGGGGGATATAATCGAACTTGTTATCAATTAAATCATCTTCCATTTTTTTTTCTCAAAAGGATTATCATCTATAGACCTAACGATATAAATAATACAATGCAACTCAATTCAAGTATCCTTATAAATTAAGAAAACTCAATTTAAAAGCTCTATCAGATACACCTTATATTATTTATATTCCTATTAGAATATCCTCTAATTCTTAGAAGTTATTGCAAGCTTGTCCCTCTAACCATTTGCACATAAAACTTGGGCATCTAATGGCAATTACCAATGCTACAGAAGGCGCTAGGTAGAGTAGTCTAAGCGTTTAGCTATTTTTTAAATTATTTAATTATAATAATTGATAAATATATATATCAAATTCATATAAAATTGCAAAAAATGTAAATAGCCATCTTAATCCACAACCAACCATGTATAAATACTAAATAACTAAAATAGTAACTAAATACTAAGAAACATCACCATGTCCAACATAATAAGCAAGGTCGCCCATCGCAAACGGTCAATAATATCACAAATTCAGAAGTCTAATGCTTAAGAAGAAAAACGAATTGTCTAACTGTCTAACACGGACATAATCATATAATGTAATCATCATCATCATGCAACTCCTCCACCAATGATAGCTATCCTCCGAGCTCATATCCATAGAGTCCTCATCCTTGTCCGTGACATCGCAGGCAAGAGGCTCTTCTTCACCAATAATCATTGAATGTCTTGTAGCTTCTTCTATTCTCTCACTCCTTCAGTTCATTGCAACCTCAGTCTCTCTAGATACATCCACCACCATTGTTCAAGTACCTCTTGAATCCGGATATGTCTCTTCCTTGTCTTTAGAGGGAACTCCTTTTAGGATCATGCACACGGCACAGTACGATCATGAGTTGCTAGCACGTCTTTCTCATTTCCTTTTAGGATAACGTGTATCCTTTACAACCAACTCGTAACCTTCACAACCAACGCGTAACCTTCACAACCAACTTGTTTCTTTCACAACCAACTCGTATCCTTGACAACCAACGCATAACCTTAACAACTACGCGTAACATTCACAACCAACTCGTAACATTCACATCCAACTCGTGACCTTTTCATAACCAACTCATAACCTTCACAACCAATATGTACCCTTGACAACTAACTCGTAAACTTCACAACCAACTCGTAACCATCAAAACCAACACGTAACTTTCCTTTACCACCAACTCATAAGCTTAATAACAAACTAATTACAAGGAAATAACAACAATATATAAATTTACATACTGTATTTTAATCTCAAGTCATCGATTTTAAAAAAATTACAACAATATGTAAACTTAAGGGTTGGTGCGCAACTCGTCATCACCGTCTTCAAGATCGTAGCCGATGACGAACGCCGGGAAAGTTTCGTCGCCGATCTCGCGTAGAGAAAACTAGATTTTTTCCCCCAAAGCCTAGGGGTGTCCAAATGCGCCAGCCTAGCTCGGCCCTGCCTGAAAAACCAGGTCCAAGCCGGGCAAAATCGGAGCCCGGGTCGACCCCCTTTTTTTGTTTTTCAAATTTTTTTCTCTTTAAATTTTCAATAATACATAAAAAAATTACACAAAATTTTAATAAAAAACAATAACATTATTAATCACTTAAAATTACATAAATTATAAATATGAAAAATTATGAAAATTAAAATAATAAAAATAACTTCTTTATTTAATATTAGTAAATCCTTTACAATTATAAAATTATTTTCGAATTCGTTATATCACAATAGATGAGTACATCCTAACTAGGTTAAAACCTACTCACCTATATCACTATCATTTGTAACTATTTCTAAAATAATTTATTATAAATTTTTAGCTAATTAATAAAAATTATAATTTGATGAATATTGTTTACTTTTTATATCTATCTGCTAGCCCCAACTCTTCAAATTTATCTTTAACATTAGCCATCTGATAGATTCATTACATTCTCTTCTCATACCTCCAAATCTTGTAAGCACATCACCACCTGTACAGTATACGGATCTAACGATATCCTGTGGTTGTCGATCAAACGTTCGGCTGTGCTAAAGGTAGATTCCGAAGCTACCGTGGAAACCTGCACTGTTAGTAAATCACGAACCATGATGGAAAGTATAGGATATGAAACTGTTTCATATACTTTCCACCATTGTAAAATATCTAAACTATTATTTTAGCATTTAACTAAAGATGCAGTTAAATATTGATTAATTTCAGAAATCTCCAATGATGATCCAAGTCCAAATCCACCAGTTAGCTCAGCTACCATTGCATACCTGTCAAAACTTACATTTTTGCCTTGACTTGAGCTCGAAGAAGCTGAAGCTGTAGACTGATGTGTACCTACACCATATTTAGCTACGTACTCATCCTATAATCTTTGAAAATAATTTCTAATAGTATTATGATGAGTAGTACCAGTAATGGTTTGACCATCATCAGTGTCTATAATCTGTTCACCATACAAGGAATTTAACAAACTTCTAAGGTCAATATCTTTCAAACACGGATCAATAAGAACCCCCAAACCAAAAATTAGAGGAATAGGCCTAAAATATTTATTAAATTTACTTTCCATTTAAAAATTATATTTCCAAAATAACCATCCATACGATATTTATTAAATTTTTTGAATATTTAAAAATTGTAAAGCAGCTAAAGTAAAGGTTGGATAATAATAGTCAGATAATAACATTATAACATCATTAAAAAATTTGTAGCATCTCTTTTAAATTACTTATAACTATCCATTCATCTTCAGTTATTCCATACATGCTACTATAGCTAGAACTAGAAGTATAAAAAGCAATAAAATCATTTATAACTTCTTTATATTCTAATGCTACACTTAAAATTGCATAGTTGGAATTTCACCTATGGTCAACATCTTTTGGAATTAGTCTGGGTTTTATATTTTTTCTTTTACAGAACTATTTTCATCTTCTAATTCTTTGTTCAGAAACATTATGAGTATAAGTTACTGACCTAATATTTTATATCATGGGTTTAATTTCACTAAATGTATTTTGAACAATTAAATTTAAAATATGACAGATACATCTAATATGAAAAGGATTATCATTACATGACAATGGCAAAGATATTTTGATAAAATCAACAGCTACATTATTATTACTTACATTATCTAGTGAAAGAGAAAATATTCTTTCTAAAATTTCTAATTTTAAAAGTTCTTCAATTATTATATTTGTAACATTAATACCAGTATGTGACTCTTCAAATGCAATAAAGGAAATAACTTTTTTAAACATTTGCTAATTTTATCAATCTAGTGCGATGTGATACATAAATAATCAGTTTTTGCTTTAGATGTCCAAATATCAGAAGTTCAAAAAAATTTACAGTTTAAACTTTAAAAATAAAAAATTATTTTTCTTTGTTTCTCCTGATAATATTTTAAAATATCACGTTGACAAGTTTGACGAGAATTTTTTTTAAATAGGGTAAAAACCATCTATATATAAATCTTCAAATTCATCATCTTCTACTAATTTAAAATGAATATTTTTAAGAATGATAAACCTACCGAGACTACCAGAAGATGACGATTGTGAGAGCATAGATTGTCGAATATCACCTTAAGAGGTCTGGCCTTTGTTGTGTTTATCTAAATGACGTTTGAGGTGGTTGATGCCGCTCTTATGATGAGCTTAGAAAATATGGCCGCACAACGCACACTTAGCCTTCTGGGTGAAAAATCTACCGTGTTCATTCCTGGTGACGTCTATCTTCTCAAAAAATTCTACACATCGGATCTCGGCCTTTTAAGAGCTCTAGGTGTAGAATCGTTGCCTCCGGATTCAGGATCAATATCGGTAGGAGTAGGAGGAGTAGCTATAGTAGGACTCATTTTCGGGGTTTGGTTTTGCTCATCATAATCAGATCCGGAAGCCATTTGATTGAAGAATTAGAGAGCTAAAGCGATTATTAGAGAGTATAAGAGAGTACTAGAGAGTATCAACGTGTATAAGAGAGTATTAGAGAGAAGTAGATGAGTTTTGGATGAGGAAAACAAATAAAAACTCCGTCTACTTATAGAGATAGCCCCTAGACAAATGACCAAAATACCCTTATTTTTTACCGTTTTTTGACCGTTTTGGGGGCAAAACTATCAAAATGGCTATTATGGCCGAGCCGACCACAACGATCGAACTTTGAACGTTGTGGCCGAAAACGGTCACTTATGTGATCGTTTTTACCGGACCAGGCCAGCCCGGCCCGACCCGACCCGACATTTGCCTTATAGCTGTCACGTGAGTGACCGTTGCATCCAGGCCGGGCCACGACCCGGATAACCTGGTCCCACCATTTTTACGGCCGGGCCGGGTCGGGCCCGGGCCGAGCGCGGACGAGGCGGCCTGTACCCCATAAGTTCGTTCCTCAAATGATGGATGATCATGATATATAAAAAAATGGTATGGTTCACTAAAGAGTTAAAAAAAATATGTTTTGATCTGTTATGTTGGTTGGTCTATGATAAAAAATTACCGATAATAATTTTGAAATGTTTTTAGGGGGTTTTGCTTATAAACCCAACTTTTACTCCATTTACCAAAAATATCACATAGTCCCATATGTTCATATCATCCCAAAATGCAAATTTTATTTACCTTTAAATCCAAATTTTAGAATCCAAAGTGTATAGCAGCATATAACTGGGCGTCTCTATGCACACTAAAGTACGTAGCTGTGTACATCCCATGGTATAACCTTGCTATACCCAACATTATGCGGTTATACACTTTGTACCCTATACTTTGGGTTTAAAGATAGGAAAACTGAGCGTGAAAACAGGTGTGCTCATGGGGCAGCTCTGATGGCTCATTTTAGCAGGCGCTCTCTTCTGCTAATTTGCGCCACTGCCGAAGTCTAATGGGGAAGAAGAAGAAGAATAGTGGTAGAAAGTTATTCAACATTGGCCTCCGAGCTTCCAACTCAAGTTTGCTCTCTTTTGCTGAGCAATCTCAGCTTGGATCTGATGATGAGAATGAAAGTTCTCCAGGTATAATGGGTTCTACTGGTCCAAAGGGGGAAAAGAGGAAGAAATCTATGGCGGACATTCTTGAATCCTGTAAAACTCAGTCTGAAGCTCATCAATCTGGGGTCCAGGTACGTAGTCTGAGTAAATCTCCTTTTTCTGGTGAGGGAACTTCATCCAGGGTTTCTTGGGCTGATGAACTAGATCTAGATCTAGAAAAAGATTCTCCTCTTAATCCAGATCTTTCATCATTTCATACCTCTTCTGCGTCTCCTTTGAATCCTACTTTGATTTCTGGAATTAATACTTCTCCATTGTTAAACTCTGGTATCGGTACTGTTCCATTGAATTTGAAAAATAAAGGAAACGTTATCAATTTGGAATCCGACAAACAGGATGAGAGTATTCCATCTCCGACTCTTAATGATCCGAATGAGGTTCCCAAAAGAAGCTGGGTTAGTTTTTTTGCTGATAACAGGAAGCAAGGCTGTGGATTAGATCTGAACTATATCCCCCCTGTATCAGAGGATGTGGTTTCTTTTAATGATGAAGAATGGAATGAGGGGATTCAAATCTGGCAGTTCTCTCTTGTTGGACAAGTTATGGGTTTGAATGTCAAGTTTAAAGCAATGGAAGGCTTCATTAAGAAAGTCTGGTCTCCCTTAGCTCTGCCTGAGATTAACCTTCTAAAATCTGGAGTTTTTCTCTTTAAATTCAAAAATAAGGATGATATGAATAATATTCTTTTATCTGGTCCCTGGTTTTTTTGGTTCCCGACCAATGTTATTGAAGCCCTGGACTGTGGGTGATGATTTTCAAAAGATGAAGGATTGCATTTATCCATTATGGATTCAGCTTCCAGAGCTCAAATTGAATCTGTGGAATGCAAAGGGAATAAGTAAAATTTCCAGCATTATAGGCCATCCTATAGCTACTGATATGCTCACTGCAAATATGAAGAGACTGGCTTATGCTAGAGTGCTTGTTGAAGTCAAAATGCCATCTCCACTCCCTGATCATATAGCTATTAAAGGGCCTGATGGTTCACAATATACTCAAAAAGTTATATATGAACTAAAACCAAGATGGTGTGATCACTGTAAAAATGTTGGGCATGATACAAAATTCTGTAAAAGATATTATCCTTTACAAAGATGGATTCCTAAGCAAAGGATTAATGTGGCTAAATCTGATGTTATTTCTAGCCAGAATGCAGGAGAGTCTCAGGAGAAACAATCAGATGAGATAATCCCTCCTGTTGGAAATCAACATGCTGGCAATAATATTTTGTTTCCTCCTGCAGATAATCTTGGTGTTGAGGATATGTCTTCAAGCAAAGTTACAGAAGAAATGGCTCCTACTAGTGTTGCAAACAGTGCTGTGCATGTTGTGCATGTCCAGCCTGTTTTAGAAATGAACAAAGGAAAAGAAGCTATCATCTCTGGAAACTCTTGGACTCAAGTTCATAGAAGCAAAAGTAAAGGAGTAAATCCCTTCTCTCCTCTTTCTAACCTGATATCAATTCTAGACCCCTCAACTATTGATAGGGGGGGGACTAACCTATGAACTTGTCTTTTTGGAATGTTAGGGGGTTAAACAAATCCCCTAAGCAGCATTTGGTTAAAAATCACCTTATGCTATATCATATCTCTTTCCTAGCTCTTCTTGAAACGAAATTAAAGCTTAGTAAAGTCCAGGTTGCTGCAAAGAAGATTGATATAAACTGGCAGTGGTTTTCAAATGCAAGTAATTCAGACAAAGCCAGAGTTATGATTTTGTGGGATCCTATTATTTTAGATGTCCAAATCATCTGTTTTTCAGCTCAACATATTACCTGTGCTGTCAAGTCCCTGGATGGTAGGCTTAATTGCATTATTTCCTCTGTCTATGGATACAATCAAGCTGAAGCGAGGAAGCTGTTATGGTCTGATCTTTCTTTAATTCATCAAAGTTCAGGTAATTTGCCTTGGTTGCTGTGTGGAGACTTCAATGCCATGATCACTGATGATGAGAAACTGGGTGGTACAACTCTTACTGAAGCTGATACTTTTGATTTTAACCATTTCATTGACAATTGTCAGCTTTCTCATTTGAAATCTATTGGCTGTTTCTTTACTTGGAATAATAAACAAGATGTGGCTACTAGAGTTCTGTGCAGACTGGATAGAGCTTTAGTGAATGATCAATGGATTAATTCTTATAATTCAAGTCAAGCAGAATTCCTCTTACCCAGCTTCTCTGATCACTCTCCTGCACTTGTTACAATTTTTGAGGATCAAGTGCACGGCAAAAAGCCTTTTAGATTCTTTAAAATGTGGACCAAACATTCTAACTATCTGCCTACAGTGTCTTCTATCTGGAATACTTCAATTGATGGACATACCATGTTTTCTATTTGTTCTAAGCTCAAGCTCCTGAAAATAGCTTTGAAGGACCTTAACAGAAGACACTTTAACAACATCAGTGAGCAGGTTTTGAGAGCTAAAGTGGATCTTGAAAATGTTCAAAAGGCTTTATCATCAGACCCCCTTAATGAGGCTCTCATTAGTCAAGAGAAAAATAATATCTCTGCATTCAATAAGCTTTTAGAATGCGAGCTATCTTTCTACCATCAGAAAGCTAGAATTAACTGGAATCTCCAAGGGGACAGATGCACAAATTTCTTCCACTCTATTGTCAAGCACAACAGGCACAAGAATAGAGTTATGGTCCTATACAACAATAATGGGGATAGAATTACTGAGGGTGATCAGATTATCCAGGAGCTAATTTCTTACTACAAGTCCCTATTAGGATCATCTACTTCTACTGATCCTCCTGTCACTGATATAATCAGAAGTGGCCCATGTCTCAATGACTTTCAAGCCAGGGATTTAGCTAAACCAGTCACAAAAGATGAAATCAGGAATGCAATATTTTCTATGTCTGATGATAAGGCTCCAGGCCCTGATGGTTTCAATGCCTCCTTCTACAAATCTGCCTGGTCCATTATTGGTGAAGAAACCACTCAAGCTATTGAGGAATTCTTCAAGTCTGGCAAGCTTCTGGGTACTGTTAATTCTACTGCAATTACTTTAATCCCCAAGGTTCAGTGTCCTACAACTCCTGCTGACTTTAGACCTATCTCATGCTGCAATTGCATCTATAAGTTCATCTCTAAGATCCTAGCAAACAGAATTCAGACAGTCATGGGGTTTATTATCAGTGAAGCTCAGTGTGCTTTTGTAAAGGGAAGGCAAATCCAAAATAACATATTATTAGCCCATGAGCTAGTTAAAAGCTATGGTAGAAAACACCTGTCTCCCAGAGCCATGTTGAATATAGATATTAGAAAGGCTTTTGATACAATTAGTTGGGATTTTCTGGATAATATGCTCAGGGGCTTGGGCTTTCCCAATACTTTTGTGGACTGGATTATGACTTGTATATCATCTCCTAAATACTCCATATCTCTTAATGGCTCCTATCATGGTTACTTCAAAGGAGCTAGGGGGCTGAGGCAAGGAGACCCTCTCTCCCCTTACTTGTTTATCATCGGAATGGAATATCTATCAAGGGATTTGTGTAATCTGAACAATGACAAAGTTTTTAATTTCCACCCCAAATGCAAAAGACTCAAGATATCCCATCTTATCTTTGCAGATGACCTGTTGTTATTCAGTAAGGGAGAGGTAAAATCAGTCTTGAAGATCTATCAGTGTGTCAGAAAGTTTGGTGCTATCTCAGGGCTGGAAGCAAACCTTACAAAGTGTTCCATCTTCTATGGTGGAGTTGATGACAGTATTAAGAATGACATTTTCAGTCTCATTGGTTTGCCTGAGGGGATTTTACCTTTTAAATATCTTGGATTACCCCTGATCTCTAAAAGACTATCTTATGTTGATTGCAGTCCTTTATTCAAGAAAATCTCAAATCAATTTCAGGTTTGGTTGAAACATAGAACCCTCTCCTATGCTGGCAGACTGCAGATAATAAAAAGTGTCATTCTTGGAGTGCAAATCTTTTGGACCTCTTGCTATATATTGCCTTCAAAAGTGCTTCAGAAAATTGATGATCTCTGCAGGGATTTTCTCTGGGGCAAGTCTGATATTAAGTTCAAATCTCCACTTGTAGCATGGGATAAAATCTGTATAGGGAAGAAGCATGGAGGCCTTGGTATTTTTTCTGCCACTACTTGGAACTTGGCAACAGCTATGAGAACACTATGGTATGTTCACTCTAATAAAGAACTTTTGTGGATTAAGTGGGTTCATGGCACCTATTTAAAAACCTCCAACATTTGGCAAGTCAAAGTTAAGTCTGGTGATTCATGGTTATGGAAACAATTATTAAAAGCAAGGGATAAGGCTGCTATTCTATGTGGGGGAACTGATAACCTTATACAATGCATCAGGTCCTGTTATAAAAACTCTAAGATCCATCTTTCTGGCCTTTACAAACTGTTATCCCCTGTTAACATCAGTGTTCCTGTCCCTTGGTCGGATACTGTCTGGGGGAGTTTAAATCTTCCTAAGCACTCTTTTATTTTGTGGCTGGCCTTTCAAAACAGGTTACTCACAAAAGATAGATTGCTAAGTAGAGGGATTATTCATTCTGACCTTTGTTCCCTGTGTGAAAGAGTTGCTGAAAACCATATGCATCTGTTCTTCGAATGTAATTTCTCTATGGCAGTTTGGAATGAGGTTATGGTATGGCTCAAGTTTAGCTGGAGGACATGTAACTGGAGGTTGCTTCTGGATTGGTACTGCAACAGATTAAGAGTGAGAGGCTTCAAATTGAAAGTAAAAAGATTGGCTCTTTCAGCTGTGGTGTATAACATTTGGAAAGAGCGAAACAATAGGATTTTCAGCTTGAAAAACAGAGCTCCTGAGCAGATTGTTAGAGACATAAAATTTGACATGTACACTGTGATTCTCAACAACCCTCAATTGCCGAAAGAAGACAGGGATTGGTTCCTCTCCCTGTAATCCTCATTACAAAATGTTCTATATTTTTGCTTCTTGATTGTTATTAGCTATCAGATACCATGAATATCTGTGTAATCTTGATGTACTTAACGCTACTGTTTTGGTTTGTGAATAAAATCATTCATTTACCAAAAAAAAAAAAAAAAGATAGGAAAACTTTTTGTTTCGGGTTTATGGGAACATATTGATCTTGGAGGCTATTTTTTGGTAAAAATTCGGTTTATAACAAAAAGTCCCCCATTTGTTATTGAGATATACATTTCGCATTCAATACTTTGGGTTTAAAGGTGGTAAACTTTGTATTTTGGGCATGAGAACGTAGAACCGTGTCGTTTTAAAGTAAATGGCCTAAAACTTTGGGTTTGGAAGCAAAAATCCCAAAGACATTAATACACAAAATACTTTCTGCTTAGGTTGTGGCTTACTAAAGGAAGCCATTGGCACTAGTGAGCACTAGTGAGTAATAAAGTTCTCATTCGCACCACTAAAAACACATATGCATATATACTGTAATACTTCAGTGTACGTGGAATTGGATTAATTGACTGATCAGCCTAAGAAACCGTAGCTAGGCTTGGTACACAATTTATTGATATATAGCTTCAATAGTGTATCTATGAGCTATAGTTATGATTATGCATAGGCTTGTCTATACTAATAGCTGGCTAGCCCTGTCTACTGCGCTTATCTCTATCCATAAGTTTCGACTAGAATCGACAATTACTGCATTCATATCAACGTACTCTGGAGGTTGTCTCATAGTTTAAAGCATGATACTAGTTAGGGATGCAAGAGGACAGTCGGTCTTCACGGAATTTGTATGTGCAATTAGTAGGATACAAATGTTGATATTAAATATTCATAATTATGGGGAAATGTACACGGGTATAGATGCAATTATCGCTTTAAACTTTTGGGAAAATCATTTGCTTCAGTCTGATCCCTGTGTTTAGAGTGCTTCAGTCTGATCCCTGTATGAGCTCCCCCTCATGGCATTTTCCTCAAGGCTTCAGCGTATCACTTAAGGATTCATGCCCCACCCACCCCATCCCACACACACGCGCGCGTGCGCGTATATATATATTGTTTGATTAAATCTAATTGTTGGCATATATGTTACATTAATGCTATCTGTAAAGTTGACCCGTTTAAAGTGATCAATTAAGTTAATTTGGGTCAATGGATATTTAATTAAATCATGGGCTAATTGTGCAGATACCATGTTTAAATTATAATTTGATGAGGGGCCAAATTATTAAAGTACAACATCTATAAATAATGGGCTATGGTCCCAAATCTAGGGTTACGTTCTCTAATTCTCTTAATCCCCATCTAAAGAGAAATCTAAAAGCTAGAGAGACCCTCAAGATTAGAAGATCAAACCCTAATTCAGATCCGTACAAA
>BQKN01067486.1:551873-563283 GCA_022839385.1 Asparagus kiusianus | reverse complement strand
TATAGAGAGAGAGAGAGAGAGAGAGAGAGAGATTAATGGGTATCCTTATCATAGGAGGGGATTTCCTCCTATGACGCCTCTAAAATCACATGATTGAGCGATATTATGGATGATCCGCTCCGTTGAACTTGATCTACATATTCTAAAATCCCAACACACCAAGTTTAGGGTGAATCCGTCATCGTTTGACCCTCCATCGAGCCATGTGAAAAGTTCTATTCATTCAAAACCGTTAAATTTGATACGAGTGGATGAAGGATCAAACGACGACGGGTTCACCCCAAACTTGGTGTGTTGGGGTTTTAGAATATGTAGATCAAGTTCAACGGAGCGGATCATCCACAATGTCGTTCAATCATGTGATTTTAGAGGCGTCAAGGAGGAAATCCCCTCCTATGACAAGGATACCCATTAATCTAATATATATATATATATATATATATATATATATATATATATATATATAAGTGTGATATATGATTCTAAGGAGTCACCTTAGATTAAATCTAATGATGCACCTTAAAAATTATGTTATATGTAATCACTTTACTTAATCCACTCCTTTCATTTTGATCTATATGTTTTGGACGATGCATAAACAAAAAACTAGTCATGTTAGATCGTAGTTACGCATGCATCATGTGATTGTAAAATTAACGTTTTTACGACAATACAACTAAAGAGATAATGTAAAATATATGTTAGAAGTTTTAAAACATCATGATTTTTGTATGATAGAATTTTTAAGCCATTTAAATCATGATGAATGGAGCAGATCGTATATTGGAATAGCTCAATCCATTATATATATATATATATATATATATATATATATATATATATGAGAAAATGTATATGAGCTCTGCTAGTTCAATATCATGTGTGCCCTCTTTCTAGTCACGTAGGGGTGGGGCTCACATGGCACTGAGCTAGCAATTCACTTTTGTAAAATGAGTTGCCAACTCCTACCTAGTATATTGATTGATTGTAGAGCATAAATCTTTTTAATTTTTATAAATACATGAGAGAATTATTGCTTTCTTAGAAATCATGTGGTCCTCTTGAATTAGCCTTTAAGATTTTAATTTAACAAGTACTTGGCATGATTCCTAGATACATATATATGATGATATAATAGTCCACTCATTGTTTCTCTCCAATCTCTTTTATTTAGTTAAGCCGACATTAAAAGATAAACATAGAAGACACTTGATTGTCACAGAAAGTTGGTCTCATGAATTCGAATACAAACAGAATTGCTCAACCGACATCATTATCTTGATCTACAATCAACATTATTCAGTTAGCTTAGACCTCATGTAGGCCACAATTTCCTTATTGATTTATGTGTGTCAATATTCTTTTATGTCATATATCCAAGAAAAATTTGAAGTTCTTCTAAATTAGTAACACAGGACACATTGGATATCACATCATTCCTTTCAATATGTTGATTGCATCAGTATAACTCGTTGTGCTTAAGTTTAAGGGTTAATTTCACAAACCCTCTATTCTGGGAAAGTTTTCATTTAACCCAGCTGAACTTTCTTATCTTACAAAATACCCCTAAAGTTTAAACTTTTATGAACAGACCCTCTACCTATAATTTCCAAATAACTAAAATATCTTTGATAGAAAAATAAAATCTCAATCTAGTCATTTATCATTTGCGTACCCTCTTTCTAAGATGAGGGCTTTTTCCCTATCAAGGACATTTTACCTATTTACCAATTATGGTTAGTAGTGTCAAAAAATTTCATCAGATAAAAATGTTTGAGTGGTTATTTGGAAAACCCCCAAAGTGCAGGGTGATTTTGTGAAATTAACTACAAACCCTAGGTTTAAACAACATATGAATGAGTATTGTTGGGGGGCCAACACACCCACTCGTCTTGGAAGCAAATCACCTTGAGAGAAAGAACTGGCTTTTTTTTTTCCACAAAACTCAAGCCAAGCTTGATGTTCCAGTTTCGATATGAAACAAGAACAAAAGTGAACATCTCAGCGACGTGAGATATACACTCTTCCGGATATCAAATCAAGGTCTGAATATCGAGGAACAACGAAGCCCTTTGAGGACCAACACAAGCAATAGCCAAAACACAGAAAACAGTAAAAAAGACACGAGATTTACATGGTTTGGCAAACTTGCCTACGTCCACGAGGAAGGGGGGAGAAGAGAGATTCCACTATGACGGAGAACACCAACGACTTGCGCAACCCACAAGCTCGTCCCAAAGATGAGGCTTTGATTTTACCCAAGAGAAGATGACCTCTTTCTTGTATAATCTTTCCAAGCACTCTCTCTTTTCTCTCCTCAAGATCTCACCTTTTATCAGATCTGAAAAAAAACTCTCTCTTTTCCGTTTATGACAACCCCCTCTTCTCTACCAAAAAACTCTAGGAACGAAGTTCCTATTTATATCAAGGAAACAGGGTCCAAAACAAAAACAACACACCTGCTCCGGTTGTGTCGGAGACACCTCAAGGTGTCTCGGCGGGTGCCGAGACACCTCGGGGTGTCTCGTGCGTCAAGACATCCTACGGTGTCTTGTGCTCACAATTCTTCACCTCGTACATTATTTGATTAACCTCAAATTTTGGATGAATACTAGAAGAACACCACGAACATCACAAGAGAGATCTGAAACACCAAACTAGGCCAAAAAATCAGCTGCACCATTATATCATGGCTGCCTACGTATCCTCTGAACAGGATCAAACTAATTGTAGTTTTGCACATTGTTCTCCATATAGTCTCCACCTTACCCCCATCACCTCCCCCAAAGGACAATGCCCTCTTGGGCAGATCAACATGGGTTGATATGAAGCAAGTCCAATCAATACTAAGCTACCTGTCACTATCTTGGTCAACATGTCTGCGGGATTCTCATTTGTGTGCACCTTCATGTGAGAATATCACCTTTCTCAATGACATCCCACACAAAACGATACCTGATATTAATATGCTTGGTACGAGCATGATGAACTTGATTCTTAGACAAATGAATCGCACTCTGGATATCGCACCATAAGTTCACACGCTCCTGCTCAATCCCTAAATCATCTAGAAGACCCCACAACCACAATGCTTTCTTCACTCCCTCTGCCATGGCCGTGTACTCTACCTCTGTTGTAGAAAATACCACTGTAGCCTGTAATATCGATCACCAACTAACTGGAGCATCATGTATTCTAAACACATAACCAGTAGTAGGTCGTCGTCTGTCTAGATTGATCGCATAATCAGAGTCTACAAACTCATTAATCTAACACGTATCTCCACCAAAACACATACTCATATCAGCGGTACCCTTCAAGTACCTCAGGACCCATGTTACTACTTCCCAATGTGTCTTTCCCGAATTCGCCATTAACCTACTGACAACACTGACTGCCTGTGAAATATTTGGATGTGTACACACCATTGTGTACATCAAAATGCCAACTGAGCTAGCATAAGGTACACGTTCCATGTGTATTTTCTCTTCTGCTATAGTGGGAGATTATTTACCTGAGAGCCTGAAATGTGGAGCCAATGGAGTCACCACCGAGTTAGCATTTTGCATCCCAAACCTTGCGATAACCCGCTCAATATAGCCTTTCTGACTCAAGAACAATTGCTGATTTGTCCACTCTCTTCTAATCTCCATACCTAGTATTTTCTTAGTAGCACCCATGTCCTTCATCTTAAACTCTTAATCAAGTTGAGATTTCAACCTATCTATCTCCACATTGCTTTTCGAAGCAATAAACATGTCATTCACATACAAAAGAAGATAGATATAATCACCTCCACCAAGCTTCCGAATATAAACACAACAATCATAATCACTTTTAGAAAACCCATGCTTTAGTATGAAGGAGTCAAATCACTTGTATCACTGCCAAGAAGATTGTTTCAATCCATAAAGTAATTTTTTCAAGCGACATATAAGATGCTCCTTATCCTCAACCTTGTAACCCTCAGTCTGATGCATATAAATTTCCTCCTCCAAGTCTCCGTGCAAGAAGGCTATTTTGACATCGAGTTGTTCCAGCTCAAGATCATCATGAGTAACATTACTCAATAGCACCCGAATAGAAGTGTGTTTCACTACTGGAGAAAAAAATCTTATTGTAATCCACACCATCTCTTTGTGTAAACCCTTTAGCCACTAGTCTAGCCTTCTACCTTATACCGCCGAGCTCGGAAGGATCCTCCTTTCTCATGTACACCCACGTACAACTAATATATTTCCTCCCTATGGGCAATGGGACTACCTCCTATGTTTGATTTTTCTGGAAAGATTCTATCTCTTTCCCATCGCAGCTAACCAACTCTCACTATCCCTATCCCAAATAGCTTCTTTGAAGGTGACCGGCTCATCATCCTCCTTTGAGAGTGCGTACTTAACCAAATTTACCTACCCATAGTGCTTCAAAGGCTGATCTGACCCTAGCTTCTGAACCTGCTTGTATGCTCGCCTTGGTCTAGTGGAAGCCAATCTGTCTTCAAACTGCTGTTATTATAGTGATTGTACATCTTCTTGCTAAAGCTCCTCCTGTTCAAGCTCATCATCACTCCTTCCAAAGTGTCTTCATGATCCTCTTCTTGAACACGACTAGAACCTGGTTGGTCCTTAGATTCTATGTTAATCACCTAGGACTTTGAAGTCCCAACAGTCTCAACACCATTATTTTCGAGCGTCCTAGTTTTTGATAAAGCTATCATAGATTTATCATCAAAGGTAACATCTCTGTTGATCATGAACTTGGAAGTTTCTGTTACCAAAGGCGATAGCCTTTTACGCCTGCTGCATACCCCAAGAATATTGCTTTTTTGGCTCTCGCGTCAAGCTTTCCCTCGTTGATGTGGTAATAGGCTGTACATCCGAAGATCCTGAGCCTATCATAATCTGCATGCTCCCCTGACCATATCTGATAAGGTACATCACCATCCAATATCGAATGTGGAGAACGATTTACTATGTAACAAGCTGTAACAACCGCTTTTGCCCATCATTCTTTGCTCAAACCAGCATATGATCGCATACTCACTACTTTCTCCCACAGTGTATGGTTCGGTCTCTTTGCGACTCCATTCTGCTATGGTGTAGACCTGACTGTCCAGTGTCGATCAATACCCTCATGATCATAGAACTTCTTGAAAGCACTCTCTGTATGCTCTTTACCATTATCAGATCTCAGTGTCTTCAGTTTCCTACCTGTTCTGGCTCAACTATTGCTTTCCACTTCTTGAATGTCTCGAATACCTCATTCTTATACTTAAGAAAATAAACCCAAGCATACCTGGAATAATCATCTATAAACAAGACAAAATACTTGGAACCACCCATGGAAGTTGTCGGAGCCGGACCCCAAATATCTGTATGCATATAGTCTACCTCTGCTCTTGTACTTGCTATTCAGGAACTTAACCCTGTGCGCCTTTCTGTACATACAATCCTCGCAGAAATCTATGCAAGATTCTTCATGTTCTTCAACAAACATTCCTTACCTAGGAGATCTAGACCCTTTTCTGACATGTGTCCAAGCTGCCTATGTCATAACCAAGTGTGCTCACATGGGTCTCTACCACTTCTATCAGTTCTAACTGTTGCATCTCATGTCACTGTCGTACTCGAGAGAGTATATAGGTTACCATGACGAATTCCCTTCATCATTACCAAGGAACATCAAACAACCTTCTTTACTCCATTCTCTGTTATTATTTTGTAACCATCAGAGTCTAAAGCACCAACTGAGATAAGATTCTTCAGCAAGTCGGGGACATGCCTCACATCTGTCAGGGTTTTGACCACTCCATCATGCATCTTGATTTTAATATCATCAAGCCCCATAGTTTTACAAGCATGGTTATTCCCCATCAATACAATTCCACCATCAATGCTCCTAGAGGCAGTAAACCACTTCCTATTTGGGCACATATGGTAAGAGCAACCCGAATCAAGAATCCACTTACTGAAGACATCTTCACCGCACGTAACGAAATAGCATTTTTTCGCTCCCTTCCTCCGAGACGTAGCTTGCCTATTCCTTGCCTTCTCTTCTCTCGTTTTTCTTATTGTTCTTCTTCCCACCTACTCTCTTATTAGGATAGTCGACCTTAAAATGTCTAAGCTCACAACATTTGAAACACGATCTTCCTGCAAGAGGTCTTGATTTTGATCTAGACTTTTCTCACTTGCCTTTTCCTCGCTCATTGCTCCTTCCTCTTAAAAATATTCCTTGTGCTTGCTCCTCGTTACCACTAGTAGCTATGTCATTAGTTATAATTTTTTAAAGATTATCCGCTAGAAGCGACGTTCTAGTCTTATCCATCTTCAAATTGTCACCTACAAGCATCAATGTTTGTATCAGGTTCTCATAAGACTTTGGTAAAGAAAGAAGTAGCAGAAGTGCTTGATCCTTGTCTTCTACTTTCACATAATTGTCCTTCAAATCCGATATGATCTTATCAAACTTGTTAAAGTACTCCCGGATTGATGAGCCTTCCTCCATTTTATAAGTATATAATTTGGCTTTCAAGTAGATCTGATTTGTTAGACTTGTCATGAAGGTACTCTCTAACTTTGACCACACACCCGTTGCTATTGCTTCTCCATCCACTAAAAAGGCTACATCCCTCTCAAGGCATAGGATAATCGACGTTCATGCTTCAAGATCTAACTCTTCCCAAATCTCATCAGACATATCTTTGTGTTTCTTTTCTCTTCCTATCAAAGCTTTGTATTATTTCTGCGAAATCAACGAATTTTTCATCTGCATCCTCCAATAAGAAAAGTTATTCTTCCTAATGAACTTTTTAATCTCATACTTTCCAACTTTAACTGTTTTACTGGTAGACGTCATTCTCCGCTTATTTTAGTAAATTCGTTTCTCTCAGGAATTTCAACAAATATTTTGTGTGCACCACACAATAACCAAGCACCACCTTAAATCAGAAGCTTTACCAACCCCAATCTGAACAAGGGTTCTAATACCAATTATTAGGGGCCGACACGCCCACTCATCGCGGAAGCAAATCACCTCGAGAGAAAATCCTGACTTTTGTTTTCACAAAACTCAAGCCAATCTCGATGTTCTAGTTTCGATATGAAACAAGAACAGAAATGAATATCTCAGCGAGGTGAGATATACACTCTTCCCGATATCAAATCAAGCTCTAAATTTCGAGGAACAACAAAGCCCTTTGAAGACCAACACAAGCAATAGCCAAAATGTAGAAAATAGTAAAAAAACATGAGATTTTACGTGGTTCGGCAAACTTGTCTACGTCCACGGGGAAGGAGCGGAAGGAAGATTCCACTATGATGGAGAACACCGACGACTTGTACAACCCACAAGCTCATCCCAAATATGAGGCTTTGATTTTACCCAAGAGAAGATGACATCTTTCTTGTACAATCTCTCCAAGCACTATCTCTTTTCTCTCCTCAAGATCTCACATTTTTTCAGATCTGAAAAAACTCTCTCTTTTCGTTTATGACAGTCCCCTCTTCTCTGTCAAAAAACTCTAGAAACGAAGTTCCTATTTATATCAAGGAAACATGGTCCAAAACGAAAACAACACGCCCGCTCCGGTCGCGCCCGAGACACCCGAGGTGTCTCGCGCTCATAAGTAGTAATAAGGGAATTGCAACTCATGTTGACATTGAAGGGCGTATTGCATGTTGGGGGATCTGAGAATGGGCCGGGCCCAGTAGGTGATGCTTGGCTCAGGCCGGGGAGGGGAAAGAGCAGCGATGCATGGACAGCAGTGTGGCTATGTCCTGGCCCACAAGAAGCTGTTAGCTGGACGTTAAGGCTGAATGGCGTCCTTATCCCTCCTGCTCAAGGCATGGTCTAGTTTGTCACTTGATATAGATTGACTGATGCACCCATGTTGGAGTGGCTCTAGGCCCTACAACCCCAAACACCTCCCCACCCTCTCTAAGAATATAATTTAGGGGGTTTTGCATACATACCCCTCAAATCTTTTATATTTGGAAAACTATCCCTCAAGTCTTGATATTTGTAAAATTATCCTCCAATTTTCTCACATTATTTTTTGCTACCCCATCCGACTGAGCAATTTTAGTTTTTAAATGGAAATTATTGCAAACATATTGGAAATTATTGGAAATTTTGACATTGCCCTATTCATAAACCAAAATTGTTGAGGTGGAGGGGTAAGAAGACCCAATATATGAGTTTTTGGGGGTAATTTTTCAAATACCAAGATTGTAAGGTAAATTTACAAATATTAAAGATTTGAGGGGTATATATGCAAGAACTCTTATAATGTACCCTTAGCCAAAGTAATTTTCTGCTTTGTTACTTGTAGAGTGCCTCACCTCCATTTAGCAAAAGGCATAAGATGATGATCTAGTCCCATGGTGGAAATTGGATGTGTAGTTGAATATGTTTAGACTCACGAACTCAAACAGGACTGATTTTTTTAAATAGTTAGTCCTCACAGCCTAATTCGGTTTTAGAGGACTTTTTAACCCTAACAGTTACTGCCTCTGTGTTGTTATATATAGTGTGTAGATTGAAGACAAATTACAAACTTCCATCTGTGATGTTGTAGCAGATCGATAGGAAAAGAACGTAGAATGATTTTTGCCGACAAAATTTTATGTTTTTTTTATATGTATTAAAAATATATATATCGAATATTAACTTTTAATGAGGTTGGTTTTGTCTTTACTTGGATAAATGTGAACATGACAAATGAAGCTCACGTTGTCTAATCCATGCATATAGGAGGGGGCAGTTCTTCAAATTGATGTGACCACTGGTACAAAGAGTTCATATAAAGTGGTTATCGATCGACACGATATATATGAGACTATGATATAAGTTGAGCATTCCTTTAAAAGATTAGTTTGAACATGCTAGTTAGTTTTGACAAAGTTTGAGGTTACTTTGAAGAAGATGTGGATGATGTAGTCCTATAAGATCGATGCACCATATTAGACGACACGTTTCATTCGAGCAATAGAGACATTAATTTCTAGGGAAGAAGTTCTCTCAAAAAAAAAATTTCTAGGGAAGAAGAACCAAATTAAAGTAGTTAGTTGTTTCAGCAAAAAGCTGAGGAACCTTAGCCAACTTTGCAGCTTTCAGGTGGCCACAGCATGCAGTGTTTGTCCCTGGCATTATTTACAACTGAAACTTAAACAGACACAAATTTCTTTAAAGTTTATACAATTATGACGAAAGAAATGGCCCACGAAATGACGTGCATCAATCTTGTTACTCAAAAAGAGGGGGAAAAAGAATGGCATCAATCTCGAACTTAACATCGTCAGCCAACGTTTCAGACCGTATTGCTCAATAACACATTATGAAATTTCATCTGTAGTATCTTTTTTGGTATTTTGCAAGAACAGTCAAACTTAAGGGTAGTTCTGTGAAGTTTACTCTTAAAATTATCTTCTACGTCTGCCCACTCTTATGGACATCTCCTTGCACAATTGTTCCTCAACCAGCCAACAGCTCGGCAGTAACCATCGGCCAGTGGAGCCCGGGCCTCGAGGGACCCACATTCTGACAGCAGAGTTTGATGATTGGTCTATATCATCATCACATTAAAGGTCGTTTGACCATAATTTGTGGTCCACGTGTCTTCAATTTGTCTTGGGTCTTATGTGCAGAGAGTTGACAGATGCAAATGTTGAGGATTCATTGAACTATGTTACACGTTGAGCGATTCATCAGTGCATGACATGAAAGGATCTTTGTGTTTTTTGAGCTCGTAATGGTGGCCGAAAACATGTCGAGACGCTGAAGAGAAAAGTTTGAGAAGATGAGACGGGATGTATACGTTGTTTCTGGAAAGAAAGAGAACACACAGAGAGAGAGAGAGAGAGAATATATATGTAGCAGTTTATTATGTTTTTACCATTTTTTATCATCATTGTTGTCATTGTGATTGTTATCAACAAAATGGAAAATGTAATCAGACACCGACAATAGAAAAAACAAAAAGAAAAAAACAAAGAACCGATTACAAAGATACAGAGAGTTAATTTAACGATTTTCACGCGGTTAAACATGAAAAATTTCCAATGAAATTAACAATAAGCTCTTTAACCTCTTCTTACTTAGAAATTTTGATAATACATATAGAGCATCATATGCCTCGAAATACGTCTGAAGACAGCATAAAAATGAATACAAAATTATTTTCAAAGAATAATGCATCAAGTATATTTGCTGTTCATAGGGGGTAAATAAAACAAGGTTGCAAGTGTACAACTATCAAGTTATAGTATAAAAAGATGTCGATCACATGAGGAATGTATTGTAGGAAATAATCCAAATTGGCTCCTAAGTTGTGTGTGGACAATTAAGAGTGATAATGTGAATGTGGAGAGACATGATGAAGTATGATTATTTGCAAATAAAACAAAACTAGATTAAGAGGGAAGTAAGAAAGATGAAGAAATTAGAGAAAAATAAAATCAAAAAAATAAATAAAGGAAAATCAAGAATAAAGAGAAAAATCACAATAAGTAAAAGATAGAGGAAATTAAGCAGAGAAATGAGGAATCTAGAATTGAAATTTACTGGCTGAATACATTTAGGATTTATGAACTATTCTCTTTTTATCACATTTTATTTTAGATTTACTAAACATAGACTATCAAACATCTTAAGGAAAGCATAACCTATCAAATTATCATCTAAGTAAAATCAACATTCATGAAAAGAACAAAGTTTGGATAGTAATTCTAGAATTAATAAGCATAACCTATCAAACCACTCAAGATAAGCATAGATTATCAAGTTCTTCCTCTACCAATTAGTTTTCTAATTAATTATCCTAACCATGATCATTTTAAGCCCAAGATAGCAATCCACAAATACTAAAAGAATTCAAACTAATTTCATACAATTCTAGAATTCCTACAAAATTTTAGTTTCGTATTTTCGTAATTAAAAAAGATAAAATCCAAACTAGAGAGAATGAAAGAAAGAGAATAAAAATACAAGAAAAATAATAACTAGCTACAAAAGTAAGAATAATAACAAAAAAATAAGGGAAAATGCTTCCAGCCCCCAAAAGCAAAGAAAACGTACTCCCCCCCAAGACTTTGTCAACGAGTACTTTGCCCCCAAAAATAAAGAGTTTGTTATCTGAGCCCCCAAAATAAAAAACCCAAGAGATTAAAATATGTGAAGACCATAATACCCTTCTCTCTCTCTATTTATTATGATGTACTGAGATGATAGTTGAAATAATTGATGGGGATTATTTTATTATTTTTATTTTTTATTATTTTTATTGTTGATGAGGGGAACTAACTGTTTGTATTGGAAGATTGTTAAAGTTACGGGTTAATTGTTAAGGTTATGGATCCATTCTCTCTCTCTCTCTCTCTCTCTCTCTCTCTCTCTCTCTCTCTCTCTCTCTCTC
>BQKN01067486.1:481999-551863 GCA_022839385.1 Asparagus kiusianus | reverse complement strand
CTCTCTCTCTCTCTCTCTCTCTCTCTCTCTCTCTCTCTCTCTCTCTCCCCCTCTCCCTCTCTCTTTATCATGATGTTACTGTGATGATGTTGAAATGATTGAAGGGGATTGTTATTTATTATTTTTGTTTTTTATTATTTTTGTTTTTTATTATTTTCGTTATTGTTGAGGAAATTAATTGTTTTTGTTTGTATTGAGAGATTGTTAAGGTTACGGGTTAATTACTAATGTTACAGGTCAGTTGTTAAGGTTATGGATCGGTTGTTAAGGTTACGAGTCAGTTGTTAAGATTACGGGTTGGTTGTGAAGATTACACGTTAGGATATATATGTATATATATTTTGAGTGGAATGAATACTTTGGGTCACTTGGCCTAGTGTTAAAGTTTGGGAGTTTGGACAACAGGTTAGGGGTTCAAACCCCTACAGTCACAATATTTTTAGAATATTTGTTGTTAAGGGTAATGGTTTATTGTTAAGGATATTGGACTTAATATGAAATTAAACTTAAAATAAGTTGAATTAGACATAACGTGATTAATGTTAAATCTAATTCAACTAGTTTTTAGACTTGAAACAAGTTGAATTAGACATAACATTATTTAAATTAGACTTAAAAGAAATAAAATTAGACTTAACATGAACTAAATTGGATGTAACATAAAATTAGACTTAAAATAAGTTAAATTAGACTTAACATGATATAAATTGGACTTAATATAAACCGAATTAGACTTAACATGGACTAAATTGGACTTAACATAAACCAAGTTGGACTTAACATGAACCGAATTGGACTTAACATAATTAAATTGGACTTAACATAAACCGAATTGGACTTAAAATGAACCGAATTGGACTTAACATATAATCCATGTTAAGTCTATTTCATTTTATTTTAAGTCTAATTCCATGTTAAGTACAATTTAAATTAGACTTAAAATAATTTAAATCAGACTTAACAAGATTTAAATTAGGCTTAAAAAATTTAAAAAATTAGACTAAAAATAATTTAAACTTGACTTAACACAAACCAAACTAAACTTGACACGAACCAAACTGGACTTAACATGAACTAAATTGGACTTAACACTAAATTGGATTAAAATTAGACTTAAAAGGAATTAAATTAGATTTAACATGAATCAAATTGACCTTATTATGAAGTACAATTGGACTTAACACGAAATTAGACTTAAAATTTTAGGAAAAATTGTGTCAAGGCCCCAAAAGCAAAATTTTTATGTTAAATCTAATTTAATTTATTTTAAGTATAATTTAAATCTAATTTAGTGTTAAGTCCAATTTAGTTTATGTTAAGTCTAGTTTGGTTCATGTTAAGTCATTAATTCGTGTTAAATCCAGTTCGGTTCGTGTTAAGTCCAGTTTGGTTCGTGTTAAGTCCAGACTAAATTATTTTAAGTCTAATTTAATTTTTCTTAAGTCTAATTTAAATCTTGTTAAGTTTAATTTAAATCATTTTAAGTGTAATTTAAATTGGACTTAACATGGAATTAGACTTAAAATAAAATAAAATAGACGTAACATGGATTATATGTTAAGTCTTCGGTTCATGTTAAGTTCAATTTGGTTCATGTTAAGTCTAATTCTGTTCATGTTAAGTCCAATTCAGTTCATGTGATGTCCAATTTAAATCATGTTAAGTCCAATTTGGTTCATGTTAAGTCCAGTTTAGTTTATTTTAAGTCCAATTCGGTTTATATTAAGTTTAATTTAAATCATGTTAAGTCTAATTCAACTTTTTTAAGTCTAATTTCATGTTATATCCAATTTAGTTCATGTTAAGTCTAATTTAAATTTCAAAAAAAATGTTATGTCTAATTGTTAATGTCTGAGATCACACAGTCGATCAAAGCTACGGAGTCGTCGAGGGATCAAGTTATCGAGGGAGGAGGGGAGCTGATTTCCACTTCGACTTTATGCCTAGTTCTTAGAGCTCGAGACGGACAAATGACCTGCACACACAAGAATCGCAAGAGGACAGGGCTTGTTCCCCTGTGGTACCTCCGACGATCAAGTCAGTTGGTGAACTTGAGTGGAGTGAAGGAAGGATAGTGTGTTCTTCCTTTTGTCTAGTATGTATTTTTTTTTTGGGGGGGGGGGGTCTTAGATTTGAAAAAACAAACCTCTTTTTATGGCGAATAGCGTCTGTATTTATAGAGGATGCCAAGGGTAGATTGGTCACTTTATGAGTGTGTAGTAGACGGTGGCGGGGTGAGCTGGAGGTTGACTCACCCTTGGCCATAGACATGTCGGTTTGTGAGTGACGGGAGGTCACTTCAGCAATTTAGGGAACCCGCAGTTGACGAGGTTTGTCGGTGAGTGATGGGAGATCACTTCAGCGGTATGGGGAACCCACAGCTAGCGAGTTTGTTAGTGAGTGATGGGAGGTCACTTTAGCAATATGGGGAACCCGCAGCCGACGAGTTTTTCGGAGAGTGACGGGAGGTCACTTTAGCGATATGGGGAACCTGCAGCCGATGAGTTTGTCAGTGAATGACGGGAGGTCAGCTGAGTAGCAATATTTTGATATGAAGAGGATCGACTGAGCCCGCCCATCGAGTCACCTCTGAGGAAGGATGTCGACCTGACTGGGGGGCAACGATATGAAGGGGATCAACAAAGCTCGCTCATCGAGTCGCCTCTGAGGAGGGATGTCCACCCGACTGGGGAAGTGACGGCTCTTAGGATGGCATATGTGCGGAGAATAGGGGACACCCTGAAAGTACCCTAGAGAGGGGGTGAATAGGGTTATTGCTAATCTTATTAGATATTAATGCCGATTAAAACTTATTTGATTAATTAATTCTTACAAATGATATATGAGTGAGTTATGAGCAAGAATATAAATTACAAGCACAAAATAAATGTACACAAAGCAAACTCAAACACAAGATATGTTCACGGAGTTCGGTCCCCACGACCTACATCTCCGCTCCTCACCTCGAGGAGATCTCCACTATCTCGACACATCCGATTTAAAA
Source organism: Asparagus kiusianus (assembly GCA_022839385.1). Classification (NCBI taxonomy): domain Eukaryota; kingdom Viridiplantae; phylum Streptophyta; class Magnoliopsida; order Asparagales; family Asparagaceae; genus Asparagus; species Asparagus kiusianus. The sequence continues at coordinate 548,859 of BQKN01067486.1, read as the reverse complement.
GCCGGAACTTCTCAACACAATCGGTTTTCTAGCTCATCAGAAACTCTACAATCTCACACTCTTGCAATCACACTTTACACCCTCTAAATGTTGGTCTCTAGCCCGTGTCTCCCTCAAGTATAAGGAATTACAACTTACCTCTAGGCATTATCACCTACACCACTCCTCTTGGGCAACCTCGTCTCTCACCATACACTTTTCTTGATGTACAAGTGTATTACAAAGTATATCTCACAATTAGGCTCAAATACAATATTTGTTCTCTAATACAAGATGAGAACTAAGTGTAAGCTCACTCTCAAGGTTACACTAACCACAACCCAAAATATACAATATGTGAAAATAGTTAAGCTCAATGGTTGTGTGTACAAACAATGAGAAAATCAAATATAAACTCAATTAAATCTAGCAAGTATAAATATAACAATTAAAACATAAACAAGCTAGAGATATGAATTTAGAAACACTTCTCTAATCACAAGAGAGAGATATGAAGATTGAAAGCCCAAACTAAAATTTATCTCCTCTTCTTGTAAAATAATCTTCACAAAACTAATTTTGTAAACAAACACTTAAACAAACTAAAACACTTTTTAAACTTGTTTTAAAACTTTTCTTCTTAGTTCAGAAGTGAAATGGTATCGCGCATATATAGGATGAAGAAACAAAGCTTAAAACCCAAGTGAAATCCAGCAAAATGATAAAAAAATAGAAACTAGAAATATAGTCGTTACAGGCTATCAGTCGACTGACGGGTTTTATTAGTCGACTGATGAGCTACCCGTTGTAGGTATTTTTTAGCTCATCAGTCGACTGATGATCTTTATCATTCGGCTGATGGATAATCAGTTGACTGGTCAGTCGACTAAAACAAAACAAAAATATTTGGCAGCTATAGGCACTTTTATCAGTCGATCGATCGGTCGACTGATTTCATCAGTCGACTGACCAGTCGACTGATAACAAGTATACAACCTGTTTAAAAGCAGAAACCTGATTTTCAAACTGCCTTTAAAAATAGTAAATAAATTCTAAAATTAATGAAACTTTGAAAAATAATTATAGACATGATAATACACATTCTACAAAAACTTGTTTTCAAAAAGCATCTCCCAAATGTGAAATCTCATTATTTTGCAAAATCACACTTGATTTTGCCAAAATGACTTAAACAAAACTTTGAAATACTTTAGAATGGATTTAGAAACTTATACAAGATATAAAAATAGTATAAATAAGTCTTCTATTTATAAACGTAATAGTTTGTAATTTCAATATAATATGAAGCACATAAATGTGAAAATGAAAAAATATATTGCTTCATATCTATATAGCTAAACCAAAACAACTTATCCACATAGAAAACAAATAAGTATTATATCTCTATTTGTTTGCAAAAACTTTTGTGGATAAAACACATAAACCATTAAATTGTGTGTGTATAATATTGAGCTTAAGATATTAACACACAAAGTATAAACCCTAAACTAATTTACCCAAGCTTGATAGATCTTCAATATGCTTTACTTAGTTGCGGATGAAGCTTGATCTTGAATATGACTTGATGTGAAATGGCTTCATTCTACTATTCCGTCAACCTCCATTTGATGTGATCGTGTAGACTCAATCCATCCAACCTCCAATATATTGTTTGTCTAGAATACCTAATAAGAAAACATAAACACTAGACAAACAATATTAGGAATTATTTGTAATCATCAAAATAAAATTAGAAGATGTAGGCTCATAACATGAGACCTAACAATCTGCTCCTTTTTGATAATGACAAACAATCTACACAAAGAGTATATAATATATACAATAAAACACAATACTCTTAAAATATACTCACAGTCCACTTGTTTCTCCCCCTTTGGCAACATCAAAATGGGAAAAAAATAAAAGAATAAGAGAGCAAAAACTCTACAATCTCACACTCTTGTAATTATACTTTACACCCTCTAAGTGTTGGTCTCTAGCCCGTGTCTTCCTCCAATGTTAGGAATTACAATCCACCTCTAGGCATTACCACCTACCCCACTCCTCTTGGGACAACCCCGTCTCTCACCATACACAAGTGTATTACAAAGTGTATTACAAGTGTATTACAAAGTGTATCTCATAATTAGGCTCAAATATAATGTTTGTTCTCTAATACAATATGAGAACTAAGTGTAAAGCTCACTCTCAAGGATACACTCACCACAACTCAAATTATACGATATGTGAAAATAGTTAAGCTCAATGGTTATGTGTGCAAACAATGAGAAAATCAAATATAAACTCAATTAAATCTAGCAAATATACATATAACAATTAAATCATAAACAAGCTAGAGATATGAGTTTAGAAACACTTCTTTAATCATAAGAGAGAGAGAGAGAGAGAGAGAGAGAGATAGGAAGATTGAAAGCCCAAACTGTAATTGGTCTCCTCTTCTTGTAAAACAATCTTCAGAAAACTAATTTTATAAACAAACACTTAAAACAAACTAAAACTCTTTTTAAACTTGTTTCAAAACTTTTCTTCTTAGTTCAGAAGTGAAATGATATAGGGTATATATAGGATGAAGAAACAAAGCTCAAAACCCAAGTGAAATCCAGCAAAATGACAAAAAGACAAAAACTAAAAATATAGTCGTTACAGGCCATCAGTCGACTGACGGGTTTCATCAGTCGACTGATAAGCTGACCGTTGTAGGCATTTTTCTGCTCATCAGTCGACTAACGACCTTTATCATTCGACTGATGGATCATCAGTCGACTGATAAGTCGACCAAAACAAAATAGAAATATTTGACAGCTGTAGGCACTTTTATCAGTTGACCGATCGGTCGACTGATTTTATCAGTCGAATAACCAGTCGACTGATAACAAGTATACAGCCTGTTTAAAAGCAGAAACCTGATTTTCAATCTGCCTTTAAAAATAGTAAATAAATTCTAAAATTATGAAACTTTATAAAATGATTGTAGACATGATAATACACATTCTACAAAAAGTTGTTTTCAAAAAGCATCTCCCAAATGTAAAATCTCATTATTTTTCAAAATCACATAAGTATGAACATGTTAAAAACTTGATTTTGCCAATATGACTTAAATAAAACTTTGAAACACTTTACAATGGATTTAAAGACTTATACAAGATATAAAAATAGTATAAATAAGTTTTCAATCCATAAACATAATAGTTTGCAATTTCAATATAATATGAAGCACATAAATGTGAAAATGAAAATATATAGTGCTTCATATCTATATAGCTAAACGAAAACAACTTATCCACATAGAAAACAAATAAGTATTATATCTCTATTTGTTTGCAAAAACTTTTGTGGATAAAACACATAAACCATTAAATTACATGTGTATAATATTGAGCTTAAGATATTAACACACAAAGTATAAATCCTAAACTAATTTACCCAAGCTTGATAGATCTTCAATATGCTTGACTTGGTTGCGGATGAAGCTTGATCTTGAATATGACTTGATGTGCAATGGCTTCATTCTAATATTCTGTCAACCTCCATTTGATATGATCGTGTAGGCTCAATCCATCCAACCTCTAACATATAATTTATCTAGAATACCTAATAAGAAAACATAAACACTAGACAAATAATATTAGGAATCATTTGTAACCATCAAAACAAGATTAGAAGATGTAGGCTCATAACATAAGACCTAACAATCTCCCTCTTTTTGATGATGACAAACAATCTATACAAAAAGTATATAAGACATACAATAAAACACAATACTCTTAAAATATACTCACAATCCACTTGTTTTTCCCCTTTGGCAACATCAAAATGGGAAAAATAAAAGAATAAGAGAGTGAAAGCTCCCCATATCATAAAGCATAGGTGAGTATAAACAAAAAAAAGTATAGGAATTGCTCCCCTTTCAAAATACCATATGGAAAATATGCAATTGTAAATATGACAAACAAATGTGAGTAAGCATGGAAATAGAATATCACAACTCACATTAAAAAACACCAAGTGACCACATATATGTGTTACTAAGAGAAGAATCACAAGAGTCTAAAACATAGATATATATCCAAAAAAATCAAATATCAAATGATTTAAAAAATTATTTGGATATAAACATAAGTAGATCATGAAAAAAAAAGAAATCATGAACCTCATGAAGGTTCAAATAAAAGCCTCAAATGATACAAAAAGAAATTCAAAGTGTATATATTGTATCATTTTCGACAAAAACAAGAGAGGTGAGCATAATATGCTCTTAAAATAAGTTTCAACCCAAATAAAGCTTTTAGCATCCGGTAAACCTCTCGGGGGTTGCTCAAACATATAACTTCTCATATGCAAATACAGAACAAAGTATGTATCTAAAAAGTGTTTAATCAATAGAAGAAATTCTTTTTATAAAACTTGATTAAACCATATAAGAAATACATTATAAACCATAATTAGATGATCCGGAAGCTCAAACACATAAATGTCATCATAAGAGTGATTTAAAATGATCCCATAAACATCAACACATAGTTCAATTAAAAAAATTGAAAACAATGTATAATAACAAAAAATGACGTTTTAGCAAACAAAATCATCTTGATAAAATCCATATCAATTCATAAGGATGAAAACATGAAAATCTAAGAAAGAGAATCATGAAAAAATATGAATGATAACTTTTCAAATCAAATAGCAAGTATAGAATTGTTATCAATTGTGTTTATAAAACTTAAAAAAAAACATCTTTAAGAACATGAAAAACTAAAAAGCTAAAAAATTCGTTCTTAAAGATTAAATATGTTTTGGTACCTAATTACTCTTGGTACCGAAGAGTCTAGGGACATGACCCCTATCATTAAAACTCAAGGCCCTTGGGTTATGAACCTATTTTGGCGTGTATGGTGCAAGGATACGGTCAAAACAAATTTCATATATGTGACCTTTTCGATTGCAATGTGTGCAATGAAAAGGTTGAAAAGATTTGTGTTGACCAATTGGTTGTGCACGGAGATCATTTGCAAATAAAGGTAATTTATTTGAAGCTTTTTGCAAATGAGAAACATTTTTAAATCAAAACAAAATTTGGTCAAATGACCAAAACGACCACTAAAATTACACTTATACACATAAGCATGTCTATGATTTACATTATGTGTGTGTACTTGTGTATGAGAAGAAGAAGCTTGATGGGATACACAGACATGATTAGGCTTGTTAGGCTTTTGTGCATTATGACAAAATTTAGCAATATGGCCTTTACGACCGTAAATAGAACACTTGTAAAATTTGTTATACTTGTGTGCATAGTGAATGTTTCTTGGAAACAATTTTATGGGACTTTGCACACAAGTCCATAAGCTGTAAACAAATCTATAAGCTTCTTGTTATTAACAATGCAAGTTTTTAATGTTGAATCTAAAGTGAATATTCTATTTCTAACAAGATTCAACTCATTATTATCTATACAAGCATTTGTTAGAAGTAGAACATGCATGATCAATTTTGAATGATCAATTTTGAAAGAATTAAGCTCTTTTCTTATGTTCTTAACTTCTAATATAGCATCACATTTAGCATGAAACAAACTAGCATTTTTTTAATTTTAATTTTTCATTGCATTCTTTAAGATTTATATTTTCATTTACAATAAGATCAAACTTAGTAGCTAGTGTTTCATAAGAGGATTTTATTTCGACATGCTTGCTTTTTAAATTAATGTAGCTATATTATAATTTCTTATAGTCATGCATTAATAATTCATAGCCATGTGCGAGTTCATCAATAGTAAGATTATTTTTGTTATCGGACTCGCATACCTCACTAATCTTTCGTTATCGGACTCGCATACCTCACTAGGGCTATCGCCTAGTGGCCGTGTGCATGATGAGGTTCCTTGTGAACTTGAAGAGGGAACCACCAAAGATCGTCAGATCGCCTCCAAGTTTCCTTGATGTGCTTCAAATAATTTCCAAATTGTGTAAGCACTATCAAAATGAGCAAGTTCGTTAGAAATACATAGACCAAAAGCTTTATGCATAAATTCTAACACTAACTTGTTCATAGTAAATATTTTCTTGTCATGTTTGCTCCACTTGGATTTCTCTGAAGTGGGCACAATATAAGCATTGTCAATAACTTTCCATAAATCTATATTTCTAGATTCAACAAAAATTTTGAATCTACAACACCATTGTTCATAAGGGGAGTTACTATATCTAGGAGCAACATTTATATCGTAGCCGACATCAAACATATCCATAATATATGAGCAAACGAATTAAATAATATCAAAACAAGATTAGTAACAATAATAAGAACAAGGGATCTTTAACTTAAGGTGGTTAGATCTCAAATCAAAGAGTACCAAGCTCTAATACCAATTGAAAGTACCCTAGACGGGGATTGAATAGGGTTATTGCTAATCTTATTAGATATTAATGCTGACTAGAACTTATTTGATTAATTAATTCTTGGAAAGGATATATGAGTGAGTTATGAGAAAAAATATAAATTACAAGCACAAAATAAATGTACACAAAGCAAACTTAAACACAAGATATGTTCACGGAGTTCGGTCCCCATGACCTACGTCTCCGCTCCTCATCTCGAGGAGATCTCCAATATCTTGACACATCTGGTTTGGAAGCCGGAACTTCTCAACACACTCGGTTTTCTAGCTCACCGAAAACTCTATAATTTCACACTCTTGCAATCACACTTTACACCCTCTAAGTGTTGGTCTCCAGACCGTGTCTCTCTCAAGTGTTAGGAATTACAACCCACCTCTAGGCATTACCACCTACCCCACTCCTCTTGGGACGACCCCGTCTCTGACCACATACTTTTCTCGGTGTATAAGTGTATTACAAAGTGTATCTCACAATTAGGCTCAAATACAATGTTTGCTCTCTAATACAAGATGAGAACTAAGTGTAAGCTCACTCTCAATGATACACTCACCACAACCCAAAATATACAATATGTGAAAATAGTTAAGCTTAATGGTTGTGTGTGCAAACAATGAGAAAATCAAATATAAACTCAATTAAATTTAGCAAATATAAATATAACAATTAAAGCATAAACAAGCTAGAGATATGAGTTTAGAAACACTTCTTTAATCACAAGAGAGAGGGATAGGAAGATTGAAAGCCCAAACTGAAATTGATCTCCTCTTCTTATAAAACAATTGTAGGCTGCCTAAAAATCACAATAGATGGCTGATCCCTATCAAACTTCGATCAACATCTCGACAAAGAAAGTTATAATCCGACGACTTTTACATCAACAAATTAAAACCTCAATCAAAGGATTTTCACGTAGATCGGGAAAAGGTTACAATTCGATGGCCTCTACAGTGACTGATGAGAACCCTGATTCAATAGTCTTCACAATCAACTGTGAGATTTACAATATGACAACTTTCACACCCTAAAACAGCCAAGGTAAAGATCACTCAACAATGGTCTTTACAACGCTCTATAGAAGAGGTTATAAGTCACTAGCCTCTTCTAAACGCGGAATTCACCTTCGCGTTTTAGTTCTTGAGACGTAGGTGACCCCTGCATTACCAAACCCCAGCGAACAAAACGCAGGTGGCCCCTGCGTTTTTTAACATCCAGCAGATGCCCAACCCCTCGTCTCTAGTCTAGGACGTCCAGTTATAGTCTTGAACGCCAACTTGGGCATTTGACTCATTCAAACATGAGACGAACGGTTTCAGAACCGTTTTCCCCACGATCTGAGGAAATCGTGCCCACTTAGGAGCGGATTAAGAGGTTAGGTACACCCCTGATCCTCCTATAAAACCTCAACAAACTCACGGAGTAAGGGGTTTGGTCTTTTAGGAGATTGGATTGAGACTGAAGAGATCGGATTTCTTGGAGACTAGGCATCGGTTCATTCTTCTTAGATTTTTGACAACAAAGAGGAAATTTAGGAGCAATCATCCTCAAGAGATCAGATCAGTTGCAATAAGAATATCTGATCTTGGGGCATTCCTTCAACAACACACAAATCTACTTGGCTATTAATCGAATTTTCGGTTAAAACAACTTTGTTCAATTGAGTTTTAACTCGTTCTGAGTTACAAAACTCGTTAAGAGTGCTTAATCAAACTTGTCACACAAGTTAGTTGTCCCAGTGAATTAAGACGTGTGGATCGTTAACGGAGAGCAAATTCAACGCGAGCATTCGAAGGAGACACTCCATCGCTACCATGAAGAACCCAGAATTAAACAAAGGGGAGAATTCAGATCAATTCTCCTCTCTTTTGTAATCAAAAATCCAAATTATAATTGAGATTGAGAGAATACAAATCGAATATATTTCTTTCAAGTTTTCATTTTACTACAAATTTTTCACCAAACAAAAGATGGCGACTCTGTTGGGAACTAGCTTCTCTGACAAAAAAGTAATGGCGCAATCCGATGTCCATCTCGCTAGAACAACCATTGAAACTCTCATCGTAGAGTTTGACCAAGCCAAGTATGAGGAAGTCCTCTCCTCTGGATCGCTTAGCCCCAAGGCTAGGCACAACATTCGCAAGATCTCCAAGGAGATCAGAACTACTGCTGAAATGCCAAAGAAAGCCCTCTCCTTTGGCCAAGATGCCAAACTCGTTCAACGAGTTGAAAACTCCACGTCTGCATCAACGCAACGTGTCATGGGTCGTAAAAGGCCTTTGACGGAGATAGATCCAATCAACGCCGAGGATTGTTTTCATAAGAAATTGCTTTCATTGCAGAATCCATTAAACTTCAATAGTTTTACAATGAATTTTACAACAAAATAAGTAAGATTACAATTCCTTAGAAAATAACACAAAAATCGTTTATCGATTCTTGTTTTGTGGGACTTTGTATGTGCCGGGAATGCTTTGACTCGTGGACCACCAATTCACATATTATGAAAGGCTTAAGGGATTCTTCCTTCGTTTATCGAAGTAAGAATTTGAAATGAATATCTTATCGATGTAAGATGTTCACTCTTCCAAAGATCAAGTCTGAGCGTAGATCTCTAGGAATTGCTAAGAGCTTTAGAAACATTTATAAAGAATCAAAACTCTCTCTTTTGCTCCAAGTCGCCAAAAGCTCAGGTATCTCTGCTATATTCTGCCCTCTGTCCTTTGTTTCGTGTGTAGGGATGTATTTATAGGGATAGGGGTCCATAACTGTTGAGATGGGAGCTAGATAACCACCCATCACCTACTCTTTGAGCACGTCAGTCTTTGCTGGCGCGACTATTAGTGCGTCAGTGTAGACTGACGCGGCTAAAGAGACGGTTTCTGCCACGTTCAGTCCTGTTTGAAACCGTTCTCCCATGACTTTTAACCACTTTTTTTGTGGTTTAACCGCTTGTCCACATCAGCACACGTTCTTTTTATCATGGCACCACATGGACTTTAAAAAATCATCGTATAACTATTTTGTAACCGCCGTGGCAGCTCACTGTAGCTTGCACGTCACCAACAACTGTCGCGGCTATGCGCGGCAGCAATCATTACCGCGGCAATTGCTCGTCAGCAATCACTGCGCGGCTATGCGTGGCGACCCGCACTGTCGCGCCCACATGTTTCAAGTTTGTGTTGTTCTGTGAATTCACATCGTTTTGTGTTGATTCACAGATCTTTTTTGCTTCTTTTGGTCTTGTATGATCTCCCATGAGTTAGATAACGGTGTTTATCGTCTTCTCTTTGTCTTGAGCAGTGTTCGGATGTCTGTAAGTATTTTTTTGACGTCTACAGATAACCCCATCCAAAGTATCTCAGACTCGTTCTTTTATGGAGGAGTCCGGAACACTTTGGATAAGATAAGTTTTACTTACAATCCCTTTAGTACTTAGTTGAGGAGATTACATAGAAGAACCTATGAACGGCTTCAATTCTTGACTTCTTCATCTTTTAGTCTATTCAGTACTTTGTAGAATAGCTAAAATTCTTCCGGTGCTGCGTTTATCGATTGACCATTGTCAAAGTCTTAAATTAGAGCTGGTGTTGAAGAACGGAAGAATAGTTTATACTCATATACCTTATTGGAGTGTTCGGGAAATAGTTTAACCTCGTATATCCTTTGGGAGGTTCAAGGAGATGCAGTTTATACTCATATACTCATCGGAGTGTTCGAGAAATAGTTTAACCTTGTATACCCGTTGGGAGGTTCAAGGAGATGCAGTTTATACTCATATACTCATCGGAGTTCTTGGGTATGCATTCCAAGTACAACGAGAAGTATACATATGCGAATACACTTGAAATCATTGTGTGCACGTGATGCTTTTGCGCGTCAGTATCAACTGACGCCCTCACACGAGGTCACGTGTGTCAGCGTCAATTGCAGCACACTAGCACGTTAGCATCGACTGCCGCGCTAATGCGCGTCAGCGTCGACTGTCGCGCGCTAGCGCGCCAGCATAGACTGTCGCGCGTAGGGTTGGCCAGTCGGGTTTATAACCCAATCGCTGGGCTTTTTAGGGTCATCTTTCCCCGCTCTTCTGGGTTCGAAACCTTCTTCAAAACCCTATAAAAGGATTCTTAAGCCTCTTCTACTCCCCATCTCTTCATATTCGGTGTGGTTCTGTTCGAACAAGATCTAGGGTTTCAAGTTCTTTCCCTAGATTTGAGATTTGCTTCGGTCTTTTCACCCTTCGAGCCTAAATCTTCTTGTCCCCTGGTAAAACCGAACCCATAGGTCATACTTCGGGGTTTTATTTTGATATTTGCTTGGGATTTCATCTAAAACCCTAATTTCTTGGTTCTTTAGGTTGATTTCACCATGTCTCCTAAGAAGCCTCGTGTTTCCAAGGGCAAATCAATGGCCCAAGCGTCGGAAGAGGTCGAGGCCACTGCTTCTTCTTTCGGAGGAAAGCTTTTCGTATTTTTCTCTGTCTAAAATTGCTAACTTTGTGTATACAACCTCGTTTGTCTCCTTGGAGAGGCATCCGGGAAGAGTTGACATCCTCCTTCGAGGAGATTGACACTATAGAATACATATCTTGTTTAATCAAGACATGTCCCACGGCCAAGATACGAGTTTTGCTTGAACTCGTGGCTTTTCGAAACCAACGACCGCTGCTCTATTATCGCGGCAGTAGGTATTGCCGCGTCTAAGCGTGGCAGTGTATACTGCCTCGGCAACACGCGACAGTGAACACTGTCGCGGCTACTAAAAAGAGATGGTCTTCATTCTTTTGGCCATCTCCCCTTCTAATCGTGCCTCCACTTTGTTTGTAGTCCATTTCCCTTCCGCGGCTTTTTCTGATAGAGAAGATCTGGGTCAGAGTGGAACTCTTCATGCTTCTTTCAATGTTGACTTTCTTGTTAGAGAAATCCGTCAATTTAATTAAAATTGTGCCGATAGTATTCCTGAACTGGTTCATGAAGGGAGTCGTCGTACTCTGCGATAATTATTGACCGATTTACCCTTGACACCCATACGAGACTCTACCGAACCGTTAAAGAAACCTAATTACTTGTTCAGAGACTCTATAGAGAATCCTGACGTTCTTTCATGTAGTCCAGAAGTTTGGTTGAATGACTCCAATGGAGATCTCCTATTTCTTCCCCCGTTTCCCCGACATTACTCGTTGCTGCAATTACGAAACTTGACAGTATCGAGAAAAATGTCATGGCATTTGACAGAGGATCATGAACGCGTCCATTGCGGGTTCATAGTAATGATGTTACGGCACCTGGATCCAGTGGCCGATATACTGTTCGTGGCCTTCACCCGGGGGTACTTGGCTCAGATAGTGCACCTCAGAATGAATTGATGATAAGGGCCAATACAGTAAAAACCCAGCTTGCTAGACTAGGCAGAGAATTTCCCCTCAAGAAGTTTAGATGCTTCGGTTGGGTCCATTCACTTGCAGAGAGATGGTTGTCCAAGATGACTAACTATGTGCTTGGGCGCTAGGGACAAGAATTATCCAACATTGGGTTAGAGGTCCCGATTCAAGCCAGCATGTACGGCCTTCCGATAAGCGTCGACCACTTTCTAGCCTTGTTTGAATCTTATAACCCAGATACAAACACATTCTTTACCAAATATGGAGAATTAGGGCTTCCACTCCATGAGATGATGAAGGTGTCGGGATTACCGATAGGGAATACCCCATACCAAGAATACTTCCCCGCTAATCGTCAGCTTATGAGGATGAAGAGGGTTGGATCTGTTGCCTATGATATTCTTTAGGAATTAACCTGTCATTATCAGACAGCGATAGCTAGAATTGAGGTGAAAAGTAAGAAGTCAACTCGAGTCAGTCTTAAGCAATTCGCCGATTATTTATTCCAGAATCTCGAAAGTTCGACTAGTGAAGCAGTTTGTGAATCACCTACGCTGACTCCCTCTGAGATCAATAGGCTAATAACGAAGATCGATGCTCAGTCTTATACTACTGGATCATTTGAAGCCGGCTTCCCGAGTGGTACGAAGTTCAGGACCTTCTTATGGCAGGCCACAAAGAAAATGAGATCAAAAACTCTCCTTGCCGGGTACTTAGCCATTTGGCTAAAGAGGTGTGTGGTGCCACATCAACCTTCGAATGCTCTCCCACTTGAGGTTCTATTTCCTGTTGTTCAACTAGCTATTGGGGCCCGATTATCGTTACTCTCTGCCATGATCGTCGGCAACCACAGCGGGCTACGTAGTTTAGCTAAGACTTTCACATAAGTGGGTGTGGAGCTTTCCAGCAAAATTCCTATGTCGAGAGTAGAACTGCCGTACACGTATTTAATAACTTTGCTGGTTTTTCACCGATCTGATATGATGTCGGCTCCCGAGATTTCTGACCCGGAGATTCCTTTGCTATAACTCTTGGAAGGATGTAAATGGTTGAATCCATCCCGACAATGGCACGACGTAGTACGGCAATTCAGGGTGGCTAAGTGTTGGGAATTCCATAAATGTTTCCACTGATTCTCAGGTGCTTATAATGAGATGCTCGTCGATGAGGAAATGCCTGGGTCTAATAGGACCTCTCTCAATTTGGACGGCTTTCACTGGCTGATGAATATTCAACCAGGTTATATGGTTTTTCGGTCGAAGAACATTTGTAGAATAGAGCCTTATTTCCCCTGTAGATTTGCACGACAATTTGGCTATGATTAATTATATGTCGGGAACCTAAGCAGATAGCCTACGACCTATGGAGGTCTCATTGATGGGGTGCGAGCCTGGTTTTGAAATATCGTCGGCTGTACCGGTGCTTAATTTAGCCTACCCATCATTGAGCCCGAGCTTTGTGCGACTTTTCTCTATTGTCGGTGGCTCTTAGCCGCTAATACACCCACGAAGAATAGGAGAATTGCCGAGTTAGAACTTGAAGCTGTTTCTTGGCTCACTACTGAAGTGGTCCGGAGGACTGTGGCTTCCAGGGGTGGAAAAGGTGCTACTATGTCCTCTCGTAAAGGAAAACAAGTGGCAGATTTCAACGAAAGTGATGAGTTTGAAACATCCAGTGAGGAAGGTGATTTTGAGAATGAAGCTGGAGCTGATACCCCTCCTTCTCCTGTAGCCCACAGGACTCTTCGTGCTTCCTCACCTAAGTCACCACATACTCCTTCAAAGGGTATACAAATAAAGGAGAAGAATATTCCTTTGTCATCTTCTAATAGAATGACCGTTAAATGGCTTGTCTTGGAAGAAGAAGAAGAAGAAGAGGAAGAAGAAGAGGACGCTCAATCACTTATTCGCTGGAAAAGACACCGATCCCCCGTTTCTTCTGAAGCTCAACCTCGACCTTCTCACGGAACTGAACTGCGTACTAAATTTTGTCATGAAAGTTCCGAGATCCCGACAGACACTCGCTCATCTAAAAGGATTAAGAAGATTGCACATCGGCAACATAAACTCCCCCTTTTATCTGAAGAGGAGTTTACCCAAGACTTTTCGATTGACGCAGGAGGTAGAATTTCATTCTCATCTCTTTTTTATTATCTTATTTTGTTTTTCTTTGAATATAAACTCTTATTTATTCTTTTTTTCTGTCGCAGGTGAGCCAGAAGAAGAAGGAGAAATTATGCCTGAACCTTTCTCCCCTGGCTTAATGGATGTTGATGAATCAAATTTCACTCAACAAATGCACCAAGCGATGAGTGAAAAGCCCGTTGGTGCAGACGTGGATGTTCCTCCGGTTACTGCATCGACTCCGTAGACCACCGACACAGGTATAAACATTTTCTTATTTGGAGGGCTATTCAGAGAAATCAATGAATCGGAGCATGTTCCTCTTCTACTAACATGTGCGTTTTATCTTCTTTTAGTTAAACTAACTGAAGTAAGCGTGAGTAGTAGCGCTGCCGATTCTACTGCTGTTATTGGAGGTAATTTTTTATTCAGCTTGGTTCATTCATACTTTTATACGCGTACTGATGAGTCTTTTTGCTTTGTAGACACTCCTGCGAATGAGCCAAGAGAGCAGGAAATTACTCATGATGCGATGATCGAAGATTTTAGCGAACATGATGTCAATCTCGATATCTCCGAAGATGACCATCAACGCATTTTCGATCTGCTGTCAGATCAAGATCCGACTGCTACCACAGAACCAACTACTAGAGTTGGTTCCACTGAAGTAGGTACATCAGAGGGTATGTACTTTCGAACTTAAGTCTTCAATTATGCTCTTGTTTCTTATTTTAATGACTAAATAAGAAATTCAGTCGTAGGACCAACGATTGAAGTTGATGCGTCTACTGTCATTGGTACATGCGACCAATCTAAAGGCCTAGGTTTTCTTCTTTTGGCAGGTCCTTCGGCTGAAATTGATCCATCAGCTATTATTCCTCCAACTTCTGATACTGCTGGGACTGAACCCGTTGCCATTTCTGATCTGTCTCCATTTGTTCCCGAAGTCAGAGTGTCGAAGGAAACCTTGGAAGAGCAAACCATCACAACTGCTACTCCACTTGGTACATCACGTCCTTAATGTGTTTTATAATTGAATTCATACTTTTGGAGCATATATTCATCTTTATCTTGTTTATAGAACCCGTTTCTTAAGGATTTGTCGATTTGGGCTCGAAATCGTTAGAAGCTTCAAGCGAACAACCGTCTGATGTAGCGAGTCAACCAACAAGCGTTATTCCCAAACAAATTCCGGTTGTTGTGGAGCCCACTACAGCATTGACAAGCCAAGGTAACCCAGTTGTGGAGTCTTTCAGTAAACTTGATATATTTCCGTTCGTTGCTATGCGCAAGCGTATATATCTTACACTTATTTTATTTGTTCTCTTTGCAGCTCCTTCATCCTTGTCTGAACGTATTCAAACTTTATTAATAGACGAAGACTCGGACAAAGCTGTCATTTGCTCTGATGTCCAAAGTTTCATCTCTTTCTTAAACACTATGGTTGATCGAATCATCCTTAAAGGATCACCTTTCAAACATTTTAGGAGATCTCTCGACCGCCATGTATCAGGAATTAGAGAAGACGGATACGCTGAACTAGCCGATTCGATCGAAGCTTACTTAGTCGACCTTAAACAAAATATTGAACATTTGAAGAGTCTTCGTGCTAACGGCGCGCCTTCTTATATTGCTCCTCGAATGGACTTGAGATTGCAGGCATGGCGTGATTCTCAGAAGTCCGCTGAATCTGAACTTCAAAGGCTAAAAACTCGCATTAATCAACTCAGGGTGAGTGTTGCCAAGAAGACACAAGCCAAGGTTGACCTGTATCATGACTTAGAGTTGAGTCGAGCAGAGATGGCCCGCTTAGAAGAGAAACTAGCAAAAGCTAGGGATGCCCATGAAGTTTTGGAGTCCGATCTAGCGGAGGTAACTCAAGCTGAGGAGAATCTATTTCGGCAGCTGAATCTTCAAGACAAGATTTTCGCCGACAAGGAACAAGAAGTCGCCAGAATTCAAAGTGTTGATGAAGAAAGCTTTAAAGCTAATTTGGTATCTGAGCTTGAACAAGCTTATGCGACAGAGCTCTCCCAACTAGAGGATCAAATCCGTCATTATAAGCTATTGTAATTTTGAGAACATATATTTTCTTATGTGGCTTTGTTTGAATGTTTTTGATGAATATAGTGAACTCTTTTGCTTATTGAGATTTTATCATGATTACTCATTCTTATTTAGAATAAATAACCATAATACTTATAGGATTTTTGGCAAATCCTCAGCCATCAACGGATTTGATATGCCTTTACTGACTACCATTTGAATCGGGCTAGTATGTGAATTATCTAAATCCGATTCACATATAACGTTGGGCTAAAAGAACTAAATTCTCTTAGACTTTGAACTACAAGATTGAATATGTAGGCTACATGTGTTAGATGTAGGCTTATCTCCAATAAGGGATAGAGATAACATCCCTCATGCATGAACGACATGGATTTTAAAATGTAAGTAGGTTATGTTTCCTATATAGGACAACGAACCCAATATTGTAAAGAAAGAATTAGATATTCTATCTTTCAATCTCTTGTTTGTTAGTAGAGATGAACCCAAAATCGGAGAGGAAGAATTTTATATTCTATCTCCTAGTCTCTTGTTTGTTGGTAAAGATAAACCCAAAATCGGAGAGGATGAATTTTATATTCTATCTCCTAGTCTCTTGTTTGTTGGTAGAGATAAACCCAAAATCAGAGAGAGAGAATTTTTATATTCTATCTTTTGGTACAAAGGAAACCCAAAGTGGGATCTCCACTTAGAGAATCTGGACTGGTTTGAATAATCCTAACTGTCATAAGGTTTGATTATTCAACTTGGAATTGTACCTCTCATTCGCGGAATGAATCAAGAGGAGGTTAGTTTTGGTCCTAACTGTAGTAAGGTTTGACCAAGTGAGAGTCGAGACAATTTTACCTTTAATAGGCTAGATTGTTCGAATGGAATTGAGGCCCTTTCATTTATCGAAAAGGAATCTCAGTTTTGAAATTGGACCTCTCGTTCATGAAAGGAATCGAGAGGGGATTTTGATTTTGGCCATAACTGTAGGCAGACTTGACCAAATGAGAAATGATAACAAGGTACAAATAACAATGGGAATGTTGACTCGTACACCTCACTTGTTGGGAATATTTTTCTAGTGCCAAACATAAAATTCAACACAAAATGATTAGGTGATTGATATGAACCAATGAATTGTGGTTTGAATATTGTATCATAGTTTCGACATTGGGAATGTTCGAGATCAGATACGATGGGAGTTTGAAGAACTTTAATCTATAACAGATTTTAGTGAATCCACCGTCAAATAATCCGATCGGTGAAGGAATTTTATGGTGCGGGGTTATGAATCATCGATCCTCCCGCAATCATACTGTGGGGGGTTTTTGTGAGGAAAGACCAACTGTATTTTATCGCTGAATCTCATCTCAACAAAACACCTTGAGAGTCACAGTGGAAGATTCTTAATTATTAGATAACCACATTGAAAGGGTCTTGATTATTTTCATAACAATTAAGAGTGAATTATTCAAATGATCAGTTTCTATTTAGAGCAATCAACTGATCTTGGGTTATCCTGAACATATCCTATACAGGATTTCTGAATATATTACGTATAATACTTCTTCAGGAACTTCCCATTTATCGGCATCATTAGTTTGTTGCCATCATGGGTAATCAGACGATACACGCCGTTTGAATAGTCTGTTTCTATTACAAACAGCCCTTCCCATTTGGGTTGGAATTTTCCTTTCTTCTTAGAATTAAGAATCATGGGTCTCCGAACGGCAAGAACCAGATCCCCTTCCTTAAAGCTTTGTCGTCGGACTTTTTTATCGAAAGCCCGAGAAATTCTAGCTTGATAAAACTCGATTTGTTGCTAAACTTCAAAGTGCTTTTCATCTAACATCTCTAACTCTTCGAGACGTCTTTGGTGATGTTCTCTCGTCGTCATTCCTGTTGCGAGAGCAATGCGGAGAGAGGGAATTTGTATTTCTAAAGGAAGGACAGCTTCGCATCCATATGTTAAGGAATACGGGGTTGCTCCAGTTGGCGTACGGACAGTTGTACAATAAACCCATAGAGCCTCACCCAGTTTGTCGTCCCAATCTCGTTTATTGACTTTTACCAGTTTTGCCATAATTTTGATAATAGTCTTGTTGAAAGCTTCGGCCAATCCATTAGCTGTAGGATTATAAGCGGTCGATGAAACGTCCTTAATTCTGAATTTACCACAGAATTTGATAAATGTATTGCTGGCGAATTGAGGACCATTGTCGTGCACTATTCGCCTCGGGACACCATATCGATATATGATATGGTGTTTAATGAATTTGATAACGTCACTCGTATTTACTTCTTTGAGTGGAACTACTTCTGCCCATTTCGAGAAGTAATCGGTGATTGCCAAAATGAAACGATCATCTTTAATTGAAGGCGGGAAAATAGGACCTACAATATCCATTCCCCAAGTTTCGAATGGCCATGACGTCGATGACGGGTGTAGATGTTCAAGAGGCTGGTGCATATAATTTGCATGTAATTAACACACTTGACATCGTCGGGCGTAATCTACCGCATCTTTTACCATGGTAAGCCAATAGTATCCTATCCTTCTAAGTCGATCGTAGAGTTTAGGACCGGGTTGATGTGCACCGCATGTCCCATCATGCGCCTTTTTGAGTGCTCGTTCTGCTTTTTTATTGGATAGACAATAGAGTAATAGACTATCGTACGACCGTCGGTACAACATTTGTGTTGTAGCATTGTAGTAAAATCTCGATGCTCTTCGTCGAATCGAATCCCTTTCTCTTACATCTTCGGGTAAAATACCATGTAGGACATAATCGATAATAGGGAAACGCCAATCTCAAACTTCTGGTTTAACTCTTGTTGAGTGTGCTTCTTTGATTCTTAAAGTATAGATTAGCACAATGAGCTGGTCAGTTCTCACCGTGATTAATTGTTCCAAATCGGGCGGTTGGGCCAAAGACACTGCCAATGCTGCTAATGCGTCTGCATATGCATTTTAGAGACGTAGAACGTAATCGATAAAGAATTCTTCAAACGAGCTTGCCATCTCGATGGCTACCTGATGGTATGGGATCAGATCCCGATTTCTGACTTCGTACTCTCCTCGTATCTGATTAACTACCAATTGAGAATCGCCAAAAGCTTCAAGGTATTTGACCCCCAGCTCTTTAGCAAAATTAAGCCCAATTATTAATGTATTGTACTCGGCCACATTATTAGAGCATGGTTCGGTCAACGAGTATGCTTTAGGCAAGACATGTTTTTCTGGGAAAACTAAAACGACCCTTACTCCTGAAGAAATTTTAGAACATCCGGGTGCGCTCGCCACATTGGTTGCCCGGGAAGCCCTATCAAAGTATAATTGCCACACTGGTTGATGTGAGGTGGTATTAACTTCGTGAGTTTCATCTGGCAGATTGTCGTACAACTCGGCTATATCTTTTGTAGGGTTTTCCACCAAAAGATCACAAATAGCTTGTCCCTTAACTGATTTTTGTTACTTGAAATACAAATCATATTGGGATAAGAGTAAAGCCCACCTGACTAAACGCCAATTCATGGAGGCCGGTTGAGTCATGAATACTCGGATTGGGTTTATGCTGGAAATGACATAAATTGTTTGTCCAACTAAATAATGTCGCATTTTTTGGATTGCGAATACTAAGGTGAGGCATTCTTTCTCGATCATCGGATAACGAGATTCAGCTCCTACCAATGTACGACTCAGATAATACACAGTTTGTTCATGATCATTATCATCGTCTTGTGCGAGTAATGCACTTAACAAATGGCTCATCGCTTTGACGTAAATCAAAAACGGCCTGCCCGATTTCGGTGCAACAAGGATATGTGGATTCGCTAGATATATTTTAATATCTTCGAACGCCTTTTGACATGCTTCATCCCAAATGAACGACACGCCTTTCTTCGTGAGTTTGGAGAACGGTTGACATTTTCCGGATAGGTTCGATATAAATCGACGGATATATGCCAATCAACCTTACAGCCCTCTGAGTTCTTTAAGATTTCTCGGGGGTTGTAGTTCATGTATCGCTTTCACCTAAATAGGATCAATATGAATACCTTTTGTAGTGACGACAAATCCAAGAAATTTACCGCTGGACATTCCAAGGAAGGACTTAGTCGGGTTCATCTTTAACTGATGAGTCCTCATAAGATCGAACATCATCTTCAAATCGTTAATGTGGTCGTTTTTATCACGGCTTTTAATGACCAGGTCATCAACGTAGCATTCAACGGTCTTCCGAAGGTGCTCTTGAAAGATCTTCGTCATTGCTCGTTGGTACGTGGCACCAGCGTTCTTCAAACCGAAAGGTATAACCGTATAACAAAAGACACCAAGGGGTGTTCTGAATGCAGTATGCTTTTTATCATCTGGGTGCATCTTGATCTGATTATATCTAGAAAATCCATCCATAAATGACATTCTCTCGAACCCGCATGTGTTGTCAATAATGACATCTGTAATTGGTAGAGGAAAGTCATCTTTAGGACAGGCTGTATTTAGATCTCTAAAGTCAATACAGATTCTGATCTTTCCGTTCTTTTTAAGGACTAGAACGATATTGGCCAACCTCAAGATGTCGTTCTTCTCTGGCAAAGCCCGAATCAATCAGTTTCTTGACTTTAGTTTCTATTGCCTCCATAATTTGCGGACGAAACTGTCTTTGTTGTTGCTTGACAGGTTTAACATCCGGTTTAATGTTAAGGCTGTGTATAGCCACATTTGGGTCGAGTCCCGACATATCTTTGTAATTCCAAGTGAAAACGTCGATATATTCTCTAATAAGGGCGATTAGTTCCTGTCTCTCATTTGGTGGAAGATTGTCACTGATAAATATGAGTTTTGGGTTAATTTCGTCACCCATATTAATTTGGACTACTCTATCCTCAGTAGGAGGTTCTCTTTGTTCAAACCGATCGCTGTATTGAACATTCATGTAATGTACCCAGGGGTCTTCCTAAGTAGGTAATTGATCATCTTCTTCTGTAGTAGAAGGATCGACTACGGTCATGTTCGACATTAACCTTTTGAACGTTTCTCCGATACTAGTGTCAGAATCCCAAGTTGAAGTATCGGATGAATAATCACTTTGATTCATTAGCTGATTAATGATTTGCCCGCAATATTCATCATCAGATGATGAGACATAACCCAGGCCCCTTCTATAGCTGTAATAATTATTTGATTTTCCTTTTGGTACATAGGCAGGATGGGGTGGAACCTTAGCACCTTGACCAAAATGAAGACCTTCACCGAGCGAGAGGTCGTAACCTTTCTTTCTCATGTAGCCATTTGCTTGTGAACTATATCTACAGAAATTTCATCCGAGTCTTTCATCGTCTGATTTGGTATCCAAGAAGAGATTGGGAGTTGGGGATGATTCTCCTTTTCCGAAAATTATTTCTTTTTCACCTCCTGTCTTCGCAGGTAAGATCACAGTTGTTTCGAATGAATCTTGTATGTATTTTGTCATCGTACAAGACGCACGAAGTGACATGTGTAGACTAGGATCGTCATATAATTCCTGCATTACATTATCAAGACAACGTGAGTACTCTAAACCATCATTTATTATTTCATCGGCAAGTTGCCAGTTACAACTTTCATCCGATGATTCATCACCGTCAAGATCAATTACAAGAGGTTCAACGTCATTTAGTATAAGACCTTCACTATAATCGAGCCCAGCTTCAGTATCAGCTTCTTTTTCGCTGTCCATACCATGGGCCGATGGTTCAGTATCGGATTCAGTACTATAAAGAAGGGAGTCCGTAAAATAATTTTCTAACCCCTTAAATGGTTACTTATCCGTGACCACCGTCTTGACCTCATCGTTAGTGTCAACATATTTCAGATACTGATGGAGGGTGGAGGAAACTATAAGATTACTATGGATCCATGGGCGACCTAATAGTAAGTTACAGGAAGTCTCCGCATCGATCACATAGCAAGTGACTTCCGACTTTAAGTCTCCGAGTTGACACTTCACCCAGATCTTTCCCAACGGCCTTGACCCGCTAGTATTGAATCCGTAGATAACAGTTCCTGTGGAGGCTAGCTTGTTGGCGGGAATTCCGATGTGCTATATCAACCGTAGCGGCATAATGCTGACAGCGAAACCCGGGTCAACTTGGATCCGGTTGAGAACGCTCGAGTCAATATATCCGGTGAAATATAGAGGTCTATCATGTTTTGAATTCTTCACTTGCATGTCTTCTTTGGTGAAAGCGATGCAAGGGAACTTTGTGGCTGCTAGGTTGCAATGCTGGAATGAAGATTCTGGCTCTTCAGGGGCTGACTTGATTTGGGTAAGGAACACATCCGAATCAGCTAAGGCTTCTTGTAATGCTTCCTTGGTATCCTTTGAAAGGCATAATAACTCGTATAGTGTGATCCTTGCTGGGATATTGGCTAACTGAGTCATAATGTCAAAACGGTATTGAGAATTTGAACTTTCCGGTTTATCTCGTCCAATCGGTCGATTGAAACGAGACTGCTTCGGAACTTGAACCTCTTTATGTTAGGGTCCTTTTTCTTTCTGTTTAACTGGTTGTTGTGGTTTTCCAGCAGCCACAGGAGGAGTTACAACTACCCCCAGTTCTGTAAGGGTTTTAGCATTTGGGTTAGAGGTTTCAGGATACTTATAATGGTATTCGTTCCCACCCCTTGTAGCTAAAGATTCTTGCTCTTCCTCAGAAAATGGTAAAGCTGGAATTCCTTCATCATTCTTCTCAGGAATTGCCGAGGCTCCATAACAGGACTTCTCTTTTCACTTGCCTTTTAATTTCTTCTTTGACGTGGATGTCGTCTATTGTTCATCTTCAAGCAAATCTGGATGAACCCAAAGGATTTCGCCGTTAGGGGTCGTGTGTGACACAAGCCCTTTTTGGCGCTGTCCATGAGGGTCGTCATTGATGGTTTGCATTTTGACCCTTGATACTGGCTCGACTTGAAACCAGGATAAAAGAACTGAGCCGAAGCTAATAGACACCGCGTTTGCACCTACTTTCTTCTCTTTTGGTTTCGACATCACGATACCAACGTCGATCAAAGTCTGTATTTTGTCTTTTAAGACGTAACACGCCTTGGTAGGATGGTGGGCCCTTCTGTGGTATGCACAATATTTTAGGTCGTTAGTCTTCTTCACTTCTTCTTGATTCGTGACTGGTGGAAGTTTGATTTTATTATTATCCAATATATACTTGAAGATGACCGGAACCTCATCGTCTTTGAAAGAATACTCTTTCGGGAATCTGTGTTTCGAAGCTTTAGGCTGCCTCGGGGGCTGCTGATTTTGAAGTGGTGCCAACTGGAAAGACGACTATTGCGGTTGTTGTTGTTGTGGCTGTTGTGATGTTTGATGAGCATCAACAGCAGCTGTGGATCCTCTCCCTCTGCCTCGAGGGTTAAAATTCTGTTTTTGAGGATTAGCTGGTGGCTGACCCATTTCAAGCTTCCTCCTCTGAGGAAACGTTCGGCTTGTTCCCCTCTCACCTTCAACTCTTTCCATGTTTTAGAGGGCACAACCCCCATGACTTCTAGTACATCCAAAGATAGGTTATTATGACAGGTCTGAAGAATGAATTCTTCTGTGAGTGGATCTCGATAATTCACCGCCTTGTTCCAAAATTGTTTGACGAAGACATCAACTGACTCCCATCTTTCTGCTTCTCATTCAACAAGGTGCCAATAGAGACCTCAGTGTCGTCGTCGAAGAAATTAGTGAGGAACAATCCTTCCATATCCTCCTAGCTAGTGATACTCCCGGGTTTAAGACGTTGATACCAATCGAAGGCAGGCCCACGAAGGGTTCCTATGAATGACTGGACCATCAAAGCTTCATTTCCAGATATTACGCCAAGATGCGACTTGAAATAGATCAAGTGCTGAGTAGGTGAACCCCTACCATCAAAAGGAGTAAAGCTAATCAGACTAAATTTTAGGGGATAAGGAATCAGATTCCACTCCCTCGGGTATGGGTATGGAATGCCCGTTTTCTTCACTTCCTGGGCCGTCATCAGAGCATTGACTTTGTTCTCTAGATCTTGCATCTTCTTGTCCTCTTCCTCACTCTTCTTTAAGTAGATTTGAGAAGGTTGAGTAGATGACTTAGTCGGACCGCTTCCCGAATTGTCTTTATCAGAAAGAGGATTAGCGAAGATGGCTTCATCCTCGTCGTGGTCATTAGTGACCTCGGTTATACGTACAGGTATGACATTACGCTGGCTAGATTCAGCCTTTTGACTTGACTCCGATTGGTGTTGTTGAGCCTGTAAATCTCGCATCTGCTGCATTGTCAACTCCATCTCGGTTTTAATTCCAGCTCTAATTTCTTCGCGTTGTTTAGCTAACGCCTCCTGCAGTATCTGAGCTAATTGGTTAGGTGTAATTGACAATGATTCTCTAACTAGTCCAACACTGGATACTGTATCATCTGAGACGACTGCAGAATAGGTATCTGAAAGTTCCTCGTCCGAAGATAGACCTTCATGCATTTTCTTGTAGTCCTGACGTCGGTTGGCCCTTCGTTGTAGCCGTGACATTCTTTGGGAAAGACCCTGCTCAACTCTCCCTCCTGGAGAGAAATCAGGATCGGGGTTGATTATATGTTGCTTTCCTTTATTGGTCATGTTAATAGTGACCTTTAGGAGCTCATCTTTCTGAATTGCTGGTTTCTTTTTGTTGAAACACCTCATCTTGGGTCTTGTCGTTTCATTGGAAAGTCTTTGAAATACTGATACTCTTGTCGGTTCAGCTTTGGAGCAACTGCATTCTGTCAATACAGCCTTAATGAGCCTTTCACACGCGCAATGAGACTTCGTTTCTCGAGCAACCCTTTTTCGTGATTTGTTAGTTTGATAGTACATCTCATCATTACCATAATTCGAGCAACCTATCTTTTGTTTTTGAACTTTGTTAACATGCACAGGATGACTGGTTGTTGCCTCTGGGCGACCTAAGGTTATGTGTTTACCTCCCACCGTCTGTGAGTGTGAAGTATTTACAGGCCCTAAACGAGAGTGGATTGGTACTTTCTCGTTTTGGGTTTGTTTTGTTCTAACCGGAGGATACTTACGACCTCCAGTGTAAGAAACTACCAAGGGTTTATCTGTCATATCAGAGTGTTTTTTGATTGGGGTTTTGCCTCGATCGTCAAACAAAGGACCGAAGCGATCTGCTATTGTAATCTTGAATTTTGATAAGTCTGGACTAACCCAGGGTTTCACTGGTGATACAATAGATGCAATTGTAGTAGACGGACCAGGAGCAGACGCTGATGGATTTGAAGAAGAAGCCTTGTTAACCTTCTCTTGGTCATGGCAGGAGGAAGTGGCGTGGCAGGAAGAAGTGGCGTGGCAGAAAGAAGTGGCATGGTTGGAAGAAGTGGCACGGTCAAGTATCTTGTCGCGGCAATGTCGGATGTCACGGTCGAAGGTTTCGTCACGGCAGTGTGGGCTGCCACGGTTAAAGGTTGGGTATCTCCGATCCAATTCTTGAACATGCCTGGCTTTTGGAATCCAGACTTTGCAGATCTTAGGTGGTTTTTCGGACCTTATTTCTTTCTTCTCTCCCTGCATTTGTTGACGACGGGCACGAGTGCGAGCGGCGTTTGCACGATGCTTCTATAGCCGTTCTTTAAGGGTCGAACGAGCCCTTTTGACGAGAATCCATTCCTCTGTCGTAAGTTGTGCAGAAATATGAGCGTCTTGCTTTTGAGGCAACTGGTTCGTTGCATGCTTTCTCGATGTTAGGTCCGTATAGTAATGGACCCCGTCGGTTTGTTGTAAGGCTTTAGCCAATTGATGGGCATGGCGCTGGCGTTGTCTCTGATGAGCCCTCTTCGTCAGCGTTGGTGGGCCATGATTCAATGACTCCTCAAGCGGTGCAAGATTATTGAGAGCAGAAACTTTGCAAGGAGAGTTTTCAACTGTAGTCTTCATCGGGGTCGAAGACTGGAAAACCTTCTTAGAAGATGAAATCTTTCTACATTTGTGAGGCGAAGAAGATTTCGAGGAAGAGGATGACAAATACTCCTCAAATTTTGCTTGATCGAACTCATATTAGATCTCTTCATTGATCATAATCTTGATTGGTTGCGACACTACAGCCTCGGCAGCGAGACCGTTGGCTCCCACTATGGTCGCCAGTTTGTTTTCATCAGAAATTGCTTTCATTGCAGAATCTATTAAACTTCAATAGTTTTACAATGAATTTTACAACAAAATAAGTAAGATTACAATTCCTTAGAAAATAACATAAAAATTGTTTATCGATTCTTGTTTTGTGGGACTTTGCCTGTGCCGAGAATGCTTTGACTCGTGGACCACCAATTCACATATTATGAAAGGCTTAAGGGATTCTTCCGTTGTTTATCGAAGTAAGAATTTGAAATGAATATCTTATCGATATAAGATGTTCACTCTTCCAAAGATTAAGTCTGAGTTTAGATCTCTAGGAAATACTAAGAGCTTTAGAAACAATTATAAAGAATCAAAACTCTCTCTTTTGCTCCAATTCGCCAAAAACTCAGGTCTCTTTGCTATATTCTGCCCTCTGTCCTTTGTTTCGTGTGTAGGGGGGTATTTATAGGGATAGGGGTCCACAACCGTTGAGATGGGAGCTAGATAACCACCCATCACCTACTCTTTGAGCACGTCAGTCTTTGCTGGCGTGGCTATTAGCGCGTCAGTGTAGGCTGGCGTGGCTAAAGAGACGGTTTCTGCCACGTTCAGTTCTGTTTGAAACCGTTCTCCCACGACTTTTAACCACTTTTTTCGTGGTTTAACCGCTTGTCCACATTAGCACACGTTTTTTTTATCATGGCACCACGTGGACTTTAAAAAATCATCGTATAACTGTTTTGTAACCGCCGCGGCAGCTCACTATAGCTTGCGCGTCACAACAACTGTCGCAGCTATACATGGCAGCAATCATTACCGCGGTAATTACGCGTTAGCAATCACTACCGCGGCTATGCGTGGCGACTCGCACTGCCGCGCCCACATGTTTCAAGTTTGCGTTGTTCTGTGAATTCACATCATTTTGTGTTGAATCACAGATCTTTTTGCTTCTTTTGGTCTTGTATGATCTCCCATGAGTTAGATAACGAAGTTTATCATCTTCTCTTTGTCTTGAGCAGTGTTTGGATGTCCGTAAGTATTTTTTTGATGTTTACAAGGGTGTCACTGCCAAGGTATTGTAACAAGCCAAAAAGAACGTCACTCGAAGATGGAGAAGATCCATACGACGGGTGCATATTTGAGAAAGCCGATCCCTTGCTCGATGCGAGGATCGTGTTTTTGAGGCTCTGACCGAACACTGTGTTTCTACTCCAGAACGCGCACTTTGTGGCAATGATCCCAATTATGAGCCTCGGGTGATACAGCTTAACGTGACCCTCAGTGGCGCGTTGTCCATCCAAAACGCAATCCTTAAGAAAATGCTGCTAAAGATAAACGCACACCTCATGAGTGCGTTCAACCGAAACATGACCCTCAGGGGTTTATTTCCCCAACCAAACACAACCCTCAGGGGTGCGTTCAACCAAAACATGACCCTCAGGGGTCTGTTTCATCCATCAGACGCACACCCCAGGGATGCGTCCAAATAAAACACGAGCCTCAGGGGTCTTTTCATCAATTAAACGTAGGCCTAGGCCTGGTGTTTACAAATTAAAATGCGACCCTTGTGTTTCTTCTCCAGAACGCGATGTGGTCCACCAAGTTCAAGGAAGGCGACATGGATTCAAAGTTCATGTTCTACAAGAACCAGTTTCACCCACTCAAGAGCAGGGGGTTCCATCTCCGTCCTCATGCTCGGTGAGGGACTCCTCCCATGTTTTTGATTTGCGGGAATTACTCTCTAGAGGGAGACCAGCACAGCAAGTAGCTCA
This sequence comes from Asparagus kiusianus, assembly GCA_022839385.1. Taxonomy (NCBI): domain Eukaryota; kingdom Viridiplantae; phylum Streptophyta; class Magnoliopsida; order Asparagales; family Asparagaceae; genus Asparagus; species Asparagus kiusianus. Next base: position 521,009 of record BQKN01067486.1, on the reverse strand, counting down.
TTCATGTTAATATGAGCGGCTCATTTTTGCAGTTCTTTCATAATACCCTTGCTGTGCACCTGAACCTCAGCAATCTATGTTTGACAGATTGACAAATGTTGTTAGACCTGCTAAATGACAACGTCATCACAAGAAGAAGGTTTCTGAAGCTGAATATCCCGAGGTCACTATTAACGTGATCGGCAGAGGGAAGGCCTCAGCTCCCAATTCTGACGAATCAGAAAGAGCCAATCCCCGACTGTCTGGGAAATCTTTGATGAGTTTGAAGGAATGTATCGCCACACTCGAACTCGCACAGGAGCTATCCGCTTAGTTAACTATCACAAGTTTGCCAAGGGGATCAATTCCGATAATGAACATTCAGCAATTGCTGAATCTCAATCCTCAAGCTCTATCATGGCATGAGAGGCTCCCATTTACATGACTGGAGGCCCCGATGACTTAGCAAAGAGAGTCGACGAACGTCATGTCATGCTCCAGGTACAGCAAGAGACACTTCTTCAGATAAAGGACATGTTGGCCCAGCTCCTTGCAGAAAAAGGCCAAATGCATGAGTCTTCCTGGATGACAATTTCAAAAGGAAAGCAGAAAGTGCCTGAGAATTCAGATCGTGAGGCTTAGAACATAGAATCCTCTTCTAAAAACAAGAAGGATATGGAAAGAGAACCGAATCCTCAGTCATCTAAAATGGATGAGTTAGAGGCCCGCCTCAACACAATCGCCAACAGAAGCGAGCTTCATGAGGAAGGAGTAGTACGGTCTTATCCTGCTAAATGGGATACAGCTCCCTACCTGCCAAAATTTAAGGCTGCAACTCTGCAACCTTTTGATGGTATAAGATTGCCAAACCAACACATCTACTACTTCAAGTCACAGACTGGAGACATGGTGACAAACGACGCCATTCTGACCCGTTTGTTCATCGACACTCTTAAAGGAGTTGCTTTCGAGTGGTTTATGAAACTACCTGTTGGATCTATTCAAAAAAGGGTAGATCTGGAAAGGCTCTTCTTAGCCAGATTCTTCGAAGATGATACGGAAGTGTTTGTCCCAACCCTTCTCGCCACCAAGCAGAGGAAGGGAGAGTCCATCAATACTTATGTGGAAAGATTGCCCAGCATGGCATTGCGATGCCCATCAGGTATGACCTAATCAACTTTGGTCAAAACTTGCAGGCACAACTTGCAGACCCAGCTCCTTACTCAGATGGGAGTAGCAGAATGTCACTCCTGGAGACAATTGGTTTCGCAAGGAGAACAAGTCGAAGAAATTTTTGCTCGGGTCAAGGCTGAAGAAGCTACTCAACCAAAACCGCAGCAACAACGTAACCAAAACAACGCTCCACGGTCTATGGGAAAAAAGACTTTGGCTACCGACGCTAGCACATGGGCATCGCCTGCTAAGTAGGGCAAAGGACCGAATCCGTAAAGAGTACCTAAACAATACTCGTTCAAAGAGGAGCACGTGGGCACTTTGTTTCAGTTACTTCGAAGAACAATAAGTTACAACTTCCCGAGATCAGGAAGCCGGATGAGGCAGGGAAAATGGACAACCCTAATTACTGTCGTTATCACAGGTTCCTGAGACATCCTACCAGAAAATGTTATGTTTTTAAGGATATCCTACAAAACTTGGTGAATGCCAATGTGCTTACGCTGAAGCCCGAGCAGAATACTGTATCCACTAATTTGATAGCGATCCAGTTCGGTGATTTCCCTCCGGTAGCAGCTGCAGATGGTGTTATCCCCATCTCTAAAGGAGAAATGCACATGAAAAACACTGACTTACACGGTCAGAATGACAGGGGGTTAGTACCCCTTACTATCCCAAAAGGGGAGATTATGTGGGTCCATCCCGATCTGGTTGAAGACTAACAGTGGACGAACACCTCGTCCAGAAAGAAAAGAGGCAAGGCTAAGCCATCCAATATAATTAGCCCCTCCATAAATGAGAATGATGATCATCTCAAACCTCTCACCAACTCAGAAGAAGAGAGCATTGCTCTTGCAGCATACCCGGGAGGCAACCCTACCACCCGGTCAGGAAAAATTTACTTGAAGGACTATGATCAAAATTCTCAAGAAGCAGAAGAACATCATAAGACGCTGGGGGTTCTGTTCCACAAAATTCCATTGATAAAAGGAAATAGAAAGAAACCAGGTACAATAAGAACCTTCTTCAAGAAGCCGGAGAATATAGCACTCCTTTCCGATTCAATGTATTAGTGCAGTTGGCCAACATACCCGCCAGAATTACCCTGTATGAGCTCCTGAGGTTGTCTAAAACCACCAAGGAAGCTCTGATTGAAGTTTTAACAAACACGAAAAGCTTCACTATACAAGTTACTCCGACTTCTGAAGCTTCGGAAGCCCATTCTTGCCTGTAATATCTGCAAGCAGAAAGAAGTCTACCATGCATATCATTCACTCATGAAGACATGCAAGTCAAATACAAGCATGATAGGCCTTTGTACTACACAGGGTACATTGGGTCCTCAGAAATCAGCCGTGTTCAAGTTGACCCGGGCTCAGCACTCAACATCATGTCTTATAGGGTCATGCAGGTCTTAGGGATTCCCATGCATCGACTAAACACCACCCAGACCACTATCTTCAGTTTCAACGCCAACAGTACTCGACCCCTAGGGAAGATCAAGCTCAGGTGTCAAATCAGAGATCTCAAGTCTGAAGTGACTTGTTACATCATAGACACGGACAAGTCCAACAATTTATTGTTGGGATGACTATGGATTCATGCAAACTGCATTATTCTATCTACCCTATATCAGGTTATGAAGTATGCTAATGATGAGGGGGAAGCCCAAACCCTGATTGCAGAAAAGTACCCTTTCAGAAGGGTGAAAAACTTCCACACAGATTCTGTCTTCTACTCGGAATCATAGGAGAAAGAAGATGTCAATAGCGGCAACGAAGCTGACATCGAGCCAGATCCTGAAGAAGATTGTCCATGGGAGTTGAACTTCAATGTAATGGGTCAGGTCAAGAACAATAATAACGTACCGAGTGAGGGCGAGTGGTGCATTAATGAAGACTTTATTTTAGCGTACTTATCTGATGAGTCATCTAAACATGAACAAATACAAAATGATACTAATGCAGGTACCGGTCCATGGCACACATTATGCACCGAGTCATCACTAACATTGCCGATTAAGTCATCCTTCGCAGCAGATGAAGAAGTAGAAGATGCCCAGAAGACTTTCTTTAAAGTCCCATAAAAAAAAGGTAGAAGCCGATCTACTTCGGTAAAATTAAACCTAAATTACTCAAATGAGGAAGTTCAGAAGAAGATAATAGGGTTCCTCAATTCCATTACCACGAACCCAATTTCATATATCTGATGAAGCAAATGAGATATAATTTTAATGAGAAACAGGGTTTAAACTTCGGGAAAGGAAGGCGAACACTGATTCGAATGTCCCTCACTCCCGAAGGAAAACCTCCGGATTATTATCAGAAAATTGAAAGAGGTGTGGGTTATGTCACGACCCCTTCTCCTTCAGAAAATAAAACCGGTAACTATCTGTGTCAGGATCATTTATCTGGAACATCATCATAGGAATCCGATGTCAGCGTCGGACCTTTCTTTAAAAGTTTGACTGTGAATATGGTTTTAATTAGTCACCTAGATGAAGATACAGGGGATGATGAAGAGTTGATTGAACCGACAAATGACCATTAGATCAAACGCCTTAACATCTTGTGGGATATGCGTTTCGAACAACATGAGCCTACTGAAGATAAAGTAATTCAGGTCAATATGGGAGAGGAGTCCGACCCTAAACCTATCTTCATAAGTGAAAGCTTATCACCCTCTGAGAAAGAAGATCTTATATCTCTCATTAGAGAATATATAAATGTTTTTGCTTGGAATTACGAAGACATGCTGGTCTTGATCCAAAAGTAGTCATGCATCGTCTCAATATTGATCCGGATGCAAAACCCGTCAAACAACAACAACGTCGGTTTTGTCCAGAGATCATGGAAGCAATTGAGTTAAAAGTTAAAAAGCTTATAGACTCGGGCTTTGTCAGAGAGGAACAATACTCGGACTGGGTAGCCAATATTGTTCCAGTTCCCAAGAAGAACGGTAAGGTCCGGATATGCATCAACTTTCATGATCTCAATGCAGCTTGCCCAAAAAATGAGTTTCTGCTTCCCATCACTGATATCATGATTGACAATACCTGCGGATATGAAAGGATGTCTTTCATGGATAGATTCTCCGTATATAATCAAATCAAGATGTATCTTGAAGACGAAAAGCATACTGCTTTCAGAATACTATTAGGGGTGTATTGCTACACAGTAATGCCCTTTGAATTAAAAAATGCAGGTGTAACTTATCAACGTGCAATGAACATAATCTTTCACGAACATCTACGCAAGAAGATTGAATGCTACGTTGACAACATAGCCGTAAAAAGTCAACACAAAGGTGATCATCTTATGGACTTGAAGACAATGTTCGATATCATGCGAGCACATCAGCTAAAGATGAACCCGAAAAAATCGTTCCTTAGGGTATCGAGCAAAAAATTCCTAGGATTTATCGTTACATCCAAGGAAATTTCTCTTGATCCAGAGAAAGTTCGTGCTATCCAAGACATGCCACCTCCGAAGAATCTTAAAAAACTCAGAGGTTAACAAGGCAGATTGACTTACATCCAGAGATTCATATCTAATCTCTCGGGATGATGCCAACTTTTTCCAAGCTCATGAAGAAGGGAGTATCCTTCGTCTGGGATGGAGACTGCCAGAAGGCATTCAAGGAGATTAAGAAATATTTCACTCAATCGCCGGTTCTTGTGGCCCTAATATTGGGAAAACCATTCCTGTTATATGTGAGAGTTATGAATCATTCTCTTGGAGCTTTATTAGCCCAAAATAATGACCAAGGGCAAGAGCATGCAATCTACTACCTAAGTAGGACCATGATGGGAGCCGAACACCGGTACAATCCGGTTGGAAAAGAATGTCTCGTTTTGGTATTCATTGTCCAAAAGATGCGATATTACCTGGTTGGACAAACAATCCATGTCATCTCTAAGGTAAATCCATTGAGAGTTCTCATGACGAAACCATCCTCCCTAAATTACCGACTGGCAAAATAGGCAATCCTCCTGTCATAATATGACATGCAATTTATGCCCCAAAAGGATGTTAAAGGTCAAGCTTTGGCAGATTTTCTAGCCGATCATCCAGTGCCAAGAGCGTCTAAGTTGTATAAAGAATTGCCCGATGAGGTTGCTGAAGCTTGCGTAACTCAAGAAGTTATGCAAGTGTGAAAATTATTCTTTGATGGTGCATCCAAAGCAAACCCTCATGGAGTAATTACCGCGAGAGTGGGGGTCGTACTCATTTCCCCGAACGGTCACGTGATCCCTAGAGGATTTTCCCTGATCGAGCCCTACACCAATAATGTAGCTGAGTATAATGCTCTACTATTAGGAATGTAATTCGGTGAAGAGTTTAATATTCGACATATTGAGGATTATAGTGACTCTTAGTTGATCGTAAATTAAGTTCGAGGAGAATACGAAGTGTGCAACAAGGATCTGATCCCGTACTACTTTGTGGTGCTAAAGCAAGCCAAGAAGTTCAAAGGTTTCTTCATTGGATATATTCCACGAGTTCAGAATGCTTATGCAGATGCTTTAGCCTCGCTGGCAACCTCACTAGCGTTACCACCAGGGGTTGAAACAACTATTCCTGTCACTGGACATGAATTGTACTATTCCAAGCTTCTTTTAGAAGAACGTTCAGACAAAACAATGATAGGAGAAGTCTACACAACCTCAATGGAGTTTGAACCCAGGGATAGGCGGTTCCCATATATCGATTATGCCTTATACAGGATTTTGCCCGATAATCCTAAGAAAGCGGCCGCTATTAAATGAAAGGCCCTCCGATTTTATTACGATACGGTTTTCCAAATCTTGTATCGTAAATCACACGATGAAGTTTTGCTTTGATGCATTTCTCAAAAGGAAGCAAAGGAGGCTCTAAAGGAAGCTCACGACGGAATGTACGGAGCTCATTAACCCGGAGCTAAGTTGGGAGATCGCCTCCGACGAATTGGCTATTATTAGCCAAAAATATTTTCAGATGTAGTTGACTACGCTAGGTGTTGTCATGCATGTCAAATCCATGGTGATTTCATTCATCAAGCACCAGGGAACTTACATCCCACGTCTACGTCTTGGCCATTTGAGATGTGGGGAATGGATGTCGTAGGACCAATCTCTCCTCCGACTTCCAAGGGACATCGATTTATTTTGTCCATGATCGATTGCTTCTCCAAATGGGCGGAGGCAATCCCGTTGAAAGAAGTCAAGACATCGAATGCGACTAAATTCATCAAACATCACGTCATCTACTGTTTTGGAGTCCCGAGACGAATATTTCACGACAACGGAACACAATTTATTAGCTATGGATTTTAGAGGTTTTGTGAAAGTTTAGAATCCAAAGTATTGCATCTATGGCGTATTATCTGCCGGCAAATGGCCTCGCAGAAACCTTTAACAAAACCATTGTGAAGCTTCTCAAAAAATTTGTTTCCAAGAGTCGGCACGATTGGGATGAAAGACTTGGCGAATGTCTGTAGCCCTACCGTACAACGGTGAGGACCCCTACAAGAGCTACGCCATTCTCTTTGGTATATGGCTGTGAAGCTGTGCTACCATTGGAAATCCAGATCCCTTCTCTGAGAGTTGCCATCGCGACTGGAATGACAAAAGAAGAGAAACATAGATTACGCCTTCAGGAACTTGAAGCTTTAGACGACAAGCGACTTCAAGCTCAGCAGCAGATTGAGCTATATCAAGCCCGGATTTCTAAAGCCTACAACAAAAAGGTTAAGGAATGGATTTTCAAGAAAGGTGATTTGGTCCTAGCCGTCAGACGACCCATGGTGATGACACACAAGACCAAAGAGAAGTTCAACCCTAAATAAGAAGGGCCCTTCATAATAGAATCAGTCTATTCGAACGGAGCTTATCGCCTTATCGATCAAAAAGACGATAGGCTAATGATGTCAATTAATGGAAAGTTTCTTAACAAATACTTTCCGTAGGCAATGAAACCCCCTTTTCTCTTAATCTCCAGCCAAGTCAGGCTGGGGGTTGCTTATTCAGAATTTGTTTCAGGAGTAAATGTTTAGTTTGCCTGCTTTGTATGTCATCATGTTAATACTACACCTCTGATGATTGAAATTTTCTAAAATTCTTCTAAGTAGTAATAAAGAGAATTTCGAATTTACGCTAAGGTAACATCACACATGTAGCACCTGCAATACTTTTCATTGTTCTAAGTTGGAATTAAAAAAAAGATGATGAAAGACAAAATGGTATCATTTTCATTCTCTATTGATAACTTGATACAAAGTGACGATAATTGAAATAAAAATGATACAAAATTATTCCCCAGCTAAAAGCAATTCAAAACTTAAGCATCAGGGCTCATCAGCTTAAAGGACTTGAGCATGGACTTCAATGCTGATATGTTCTCCTCACGAGCCTTTTTGACTTCTTCAGTTATCTTTCTCTTGAGTTCTACTTCATCAGGTACCGCTTCTGCAATCTCTCATCGAGTCTTATTGGTAGCAATGATCTCATTGCAGTAGTCTTTGAGAAGCCCATCACAGTGAGTAGCTAACCCTTTTATGACTTCTATATCTTCAGCCAGCTAGGCATTCCTCTGAGATAGCTCGACCCTCATGCGAGCGAGTTCTACTATAGCATCCTGGACCCCCAGAGCGAGACTGCCCATGTCTATTTGTATTTGAGTGTATTCCTCCCGTAGGCTGACAATCCGAGATTCTTTCTCAGACAATCTCTTCTGAAGAATCTCATGGTGTTGTGCTCTCGAAGCTTTGGCCACAGAAAGAGCCTGGTCCACTTCTTCGCCCAAATCATCACGTTAAAGAATCGAAAGCATCTCTAATTCCATTTCCAAAATGATGATACCTTCCCTACAATTCTCATTCCATAACGCATTCCCATAACTTTTGATATCCGTTAAGCTTTTAGTCAGGAAGGGTCTGAAACGTTCAAAGGGGACCCGCCCTAAGCTAACGATATCAATCGTAAACTGTATTTTCATCTCTAGCTGCCTGATGCATTCTTTCAAAGCTCTCGAGCATGGGGGAGGAGTAGTCGGATAGATCAGACTTGTATACTCATTACGAGTAGGTTGAGGAACAGCCTCGGAAGGAAAGTCTTCATGTGTACCCTAATTCTGGATTAGAGGAGAAGAAGCGGACTCTAAACCCCTAATGGGCAATGTCCCTTCGGCTCCCATACACTCAGGAATGGAAGGAATTGGTTGAAGTGCTTCGTCCTCTCTATCGGTTAAGAGCGCGGCAGGTGCAGACTTCATGGCATCCCCCATCAACTTAGTCCTCTTAGAGTTCTTGGCTATAACGGGTTTCTGCTTGTGAAATCTCCTATCATATTCATCTTCCTCCTAAGCAGTAAGGGCCTTCTTCCCTGATGATCTTAAGGAGCGGAGCTCAGGAGGGGGTGCTCCTTCAAGAATTTCTTTAGTTGCCTCTTCTTCAGAAGGCTCAGCGGCTGGTAACTCCCTTGGGACCTCTCCGACTCCAACCGCTTCTCGTTCGCAGGATAGATACTCCTCTACTCCTGGTAAACGAGTCTTGGCGGAACCGCTTCTCGATTTATATAATTCCTGAATCTCACTTATGCATGAAGTGTATATGTCATATTCGAGGATTCGAGAAGCCTTATCAAACCAATCGCGGAAGTTCGCTATGGTGGAGCAGCTAGGTGGTGAGTTGGGTAATGTGAAATGCGCATGAGTCTCTCCGACAGAGAAGAAGTACCACGCGTGAGCCCCTTCAAACAAATTCCCAATTTGAGCCAATACCGGATTAGGATTTCTAACATAAAGCTGGTCATATCTAAACTGTCGGGTGAATCGAGAAGGCACATAAGGTTCAATGATATACTTCTCCTTCAAGCGGAAGACCAGATAACCCAATCTGATCATAAGGAGCCATCTGAACACGCCTTCTTCCAAAAATGACGAGCCATCAAAAAGCACATCCGTAAAGCTCGTGCCCTCTTCTTCAGCTCCATCAAAATCAGGAGCGTAGTAGAAAATTCTGTAATTGTCTTCTTGAGACAAAAGCTGTCGAGCCCTGACTATATAAATGTTAGTCCATGTAGCCGACTCCAATCTCTATACAAAGGGAACATGAACTTCTTTTTCTTCAGCAATCTCCATCATCAATGAGGGACAATGCAGCATAAACCAGGCCACCAAGTACGAATACGACACTGGTACACGTGGTTGGGGAGTCTTCTAGGCTTTCCTCCCAACAACATTGATTTCCTGGACGTCGAGAAATTCATAAGTCAACGTCCGTAAGCCACTCTGCACGCAGCCTACCATAGCAGTGAGGAGGCTCACTAGCCTCCCATGAGCTAATAAAATAGCTAGGTATATGACCTCAGCTAATATCGTCTCGACTGACTTCGATGGTACTACGCACTGTTTTAACCAGATCATGAGGAAGCCAGCGAGAAGAGACACGTGGGAGATAGGAGTTGTGGTCTGGTAGTGAAAACTTTCGAATTAGACACCAGCCTCGAACCCATCTTCCACATGCTCATTTTTGTAAGTGGCATTGGAAGTCTTAATTCGGGCCTTAACGCCTTTGGGGGAGATAGCAGCAAGTCGGGTCACGGCCTCATCTTTCTGACCTAAGTTCTGAAAGAGATAGTCTGCCCATGCAGTATGCATAAGATCCTCTCTGTGCATCCCAACAACCTGAGCACATATGTGGAAGTGGCACATCAACTCCTAAAAAGTTGCATAAACTTCTGTGTCTGCCGCCCTCAAAATAGAATGCTCTTCAGTAGTGGGAATAAATTCTTCGTAGGGCATCCGACCGAATGGTAGCCCTGGTACTGCTTGCATCTCATGGAGAGCGAAGCCTAACTCCCCTACAGGCATAAAGAATGTGCAACTATCCAGGTTATACCTCTCCAACGTAGCAAAAAGTTAGGATAACTCTGAACAACCCCTCTCCATGTGGCCAACACTGGGACCATCAGACCCGATTGAGTGAGCGGTTCCTTAAGCTCATCAAGGACAAAATCCACCATCCGGGTCCACTATCCTCCTTCTCTAGAACAAACCCATCCTAGGGATCTGAACATCTGTGTAGAGAATTCATCCCGAGTTGTAACGAATTGGCGAATAAAGACATTTGCTAGAAGTGGCACTTCTTGAGCAATATCTTTTTTCTCGAATCAGTCAGGTCTTAAACCCTTGAGTTGTCCTCCAATTTGTGTGCGAGCTTGTCGACAAAATCCAAACGACACATTTTCCTTCTCATTGACTAGATCAAAAGTCAAACCTCGACGACAGCTAACGTTCAAGAAGTAGGAGAGTGGATACATCCTCTTCATATTTAGGAGAAAGAAGAAGCGGTCATCGACTCTTTGTAGCAGTTTTGAATCTTCTACATGTATGAGACAATCATTGGCTGCTATATAATCTCCAAATATGAACACTGCTTTACGGAGCTGATCACGACCGACAGGAGTCTCCAGGTCTAAGTTAGTAATCAAAGCTCTAAGAGTAGAGCATCGAGGGAATCTGATCATGCGCATCTCTCTGAGTCAGAGAAAGTGCACAACAGAATTCTGCTGCGAAGGCTAAAAACTTCATTCGTATCAGGACCGTCAATATACCCAAAATGATGCTCTTGCAAAAGCGACATATTCAGAAAGAACACTACAAAATCAAAAGCAAATGTTAGTAGCTAAAGCAAGTTGCTGACATAAATCTAAAAGAACAGACTAAAAACACAGAGGTCAGGCCCCATGTGTTAAGTCTTGAACACAAGGGCTAACCCTGTGTCGTAAATCTCAAACGCAGAGATCACGGACATGCGTTAGAAAACTTTAACGCAAAGGCCGAAGCCCACGTTTAGAGTTCAAATGCAGGAGTCAACACTGCATTTCATGATAAACACAGAGTCCCAGCTCTGCATTTTCATCGAACAGAAACGAGTCATCTTCCTCGTCGTTAAGAACCCATTTAGGGTTTTCAGAAAACTTGTCAAAAAAAGTTATTAAGGTCACCACCTACCACGGCAAGAAGACCCACGCGACAGCGACGGCAAAGACGACGTGCCCGTATGAACAAGAACACTACCGGCGTCCCCGGCCGACGGCGTTTCTGAAGTCGCTCCAGCGACCTTCTTGGAGCCAAAGCTCATCCTTCGTGGTGCTATTGATGTAGTCGATCGAAGAAGACGAAGTTCGTTGGAGATCTTATCAAAATTAAATGAGGACTCTCGTTCTTGGAGCCAAGCCAAAAATGGAAAGAGTCGAATAACTCTTGACGTGACCACACAGGTCTATTTATAACAGCCGTCAAGCTGTTAAAGCGGTACATGATTCTAGGAGAGAATCCCAACCATTTTTTGAAACGCAATCTTCAGCGTTTATAGATAAAGTCAGTTAAGACTTTAACCTTAACGCAAAGTTCATCTCTGCGTTCAAATTCCTAAATGCTAGGCTTAGACCGGCGTTACGAGAGTTCTTGACTTTGTGTTTCGAACCTCAAAAGCAAAGGTCACCTTTGCGTTCAATTCTTTTTGAATGAAGGGTCCACCCCTTACATTTTCAAACATGATACTTATACCCTAAGTTCATGAATGTTTTTAACAGAGCGTTGATCAAAACCTCTGAATCTCGTCAACAAGATCTAAGTCATTTTAAGTTGACAAAATTTTTATCAGATTAACACTACATTTCTGATGATCATCATCCCCACAGAGTTTGGATTCAGCATGCATCACTTCCAATAGGATGACAATTCCTCTGTCAAAATCAACTTATCGATTCTCATCAACAGAACGATAAGTCCCCAAAATCATTCAAATCATGATTAATTTACTAACTCCCCTCAATAGAGTAGTAAATAATTAACTTATCAACCCTCTTCAGCAGAGCGATAAGTTCACAAAGCTTGTTCAAATCGCAAGTGTCATAAGTCATCACCTGATGATAAATCACTTGGCAATGGCTTCATTCCACTATTCCGCCAACCTTAATTTGATGTGATCGCGTAGGCTCAATCCATCCAACCTCTAACATATTGTTTGTTTAGAATACCTAATAAGAAAACATAAACACTAGACAAACAATATTAGGAATTGTTTGTAATCATCAAAACAAGATTAGAAGATGTAGTCTCATAACATGAGACCTATCACACCCTATAACACTAATTCAACTTGTTTCAAGTCTATAAACAAGTTGAATTAGACTTAACATGAACCACGTTAAATTTAATTCAACTTGTTTTAACTTTAATTTCATATTAAGTCCAATTTAATTCATGTTAAGTCCGTTTTGGTTCATGTTAAGTCTAATTCGGTTTATGTTAAGTCTAATTTAATTCCTTTTAAGCCTAATTTAAATCATGTTAAGTCTAATTCAACTTTTTTAAGTCTCAAAAGATGTTGAGTTAGACTTAACATGAATCATGTTAAGTCTTTTTAACTTATTTTAAGTCTAATTTTAATCATGTTAAATTCCTTTTAAGTCTAATTTAAATCATGTTAAGTCTAATTCAACTTTATTTAAGTCTAGTTTCATATTAAGTCCAATTAAATTAGACTTAAAATAAGTTAAATTAGACATAATATGATTTAAATTAGACTTAAAAGGAATTAAATTAGATTTAATATGAATTAAATTAGACTTAATATGAATTAAATTAGACTTAACATGATATTAGACTTAAAACAAGCTGAATTAGACTTAACATGAATTAAATTAGACTTGAAACAAGTTGAATTAGACATAACATGATTTAAATTATACTTAAAAAGAATTAAATTATACTTAACATGAACCGAATTAGATTTAACATGAACCGAATTAGACTTAACATAAAATAGACTTTCATGTTAAGTCTAATTCAACTTGTTTTTAGACTTAACATGAAAGAATAGAGGAGATAAGGATATTTTGGGGTTTTTTTACTTTTTATTCTCTCTCTATATTTAGATGGTAGATAATACTTGTTAAAAGAGAGCTCAAGAACATAAATCTCCAATTTAAAGGCTGAACCACATGAAAAAAAAATCAAAGGGCTGCAGCACATAAAGATTTTGCTTTTGGGTCTTACACAATTTTCCCTGAAAACAATCAAAATCCATGTTCTCCTTCTCTTTCCCCATGTGTCTCGAATTGGTTCTTACCTCGAACCACACGTGTCAAATAGTCTCCTCGACTCCGCTGAGCTCCAAAAGGTCAAAACGAAAAAGAAAAAGAAGAAATTTTCTAAATAAACCCATTCATATTTTTTTCTAAAAATAGACCCCATTGAGTTTTATTTACAAAAATAAACTCATTTTATCTTAATCCGGTTCCTAAATAGTCGGGGTTGACAACCCCGAATATTTAGGAGGTTGTAAACCCCCAATTATAACCCTAAACCCTAACATTCTATGCATTAAATAGTCGGGGTTGATAACCCCGACTATTTAGAAACCGGATTAAGACAAAATGAGTTAATTTTTGTAGAAGAAAACTTAAAGAGATTTAATTTTAGAAAAAAAAATTATGAATGGGTTTGTTCAGAAAATTTCTTCAAAAGAAATATTTTGGAGGTCAAGGAAACGAAAAAGAAAAAATTTGGAGGTCAAGTACGACTTCTCAAAGCCCCACCCAAATCCAACACCCTAACACTGAAACAAAAACAAAAAAAATCCATCAAGTCAAATCAATGGCGGACCTCCGCCCTCCCCCTCCCGACCCCACCGTCAACGGCTCCACCACCGCCGACCCCCATCCTCCTGGCCCCACAGCCTCCGCCGCCGTCCCCGCCACCGCCTCCACCTCCGCCGCCGCAGTCCCCACCTCCAAGCGCCAGCGGCGCCCCAGCGTCCGCCTCGGAGATATCGGCGAGCAGCCCGCCGCCTCCGACGCCTACCTCCACCGCCGCCCCAGACACCCTCCCCCTTTCAAGCTCCCCCCGGGCCCCACCACCTCCAAGAACCCCAACCTCGAAACCCTCGCCGCCTCCATCCGCACCCGAAACCCTAACCCTAACCCTAAGTTCCCCAAGCGCGGCCGCAGGGTTCGATCCAGCTGGACCTCGTCCAAACCCGAAGTGGACGAAGAGGAAGACGAGGGCTTCCGCTCCGAATTTGACGACCTCCGGCGAGACGACTCACTCTCCCCGGGGGCCGATCCGCCATCGGAGACCGAAGGCGGTGGGGGCGGGAGAAGGGGTTGGAACGAGGAGAATCACAACGGTAATATCGGATTGGACGAGGACGGCGGGGTCCGGTCGTGGCTCAACCGGCTAGGGTTAGGGCGGTACGGGCCTGTTTTCGAGATTCACGAAGTCGACGACGAGGTGCTGCCGTTGCTCACGCTGGAGGACTTGAAGGATATGGGGATTAATGCTGTCGGATCGAGGAGGAAGATGTATTGCGCTATACAAAAGCTCAAGAAGAGCTTCTAGTAAGAAAGTTTCTTCCTTATTTTGTTTTTGTTCATGTTGCAATCTCTTTTTGGTTGAAATCCCATGTTACATATAATGTGTTTTTTTGTGGGGGAACCAATATATAATATAAAAGGGAAATGGAAGAGGAAGGGACCATTTTGATGCATGAAAATAGTTATGGATAAAATGGTTTTTTTGGACATGGTTCGATGGATAACTGGTTGGCATTGGTATTGAATGTCATAGTTGTGCTTAGATATGAAAGTGGGCATTATTTTTGTAGTGGTTATGAGGTTGTTGTCATTTCACTATTTTCTATCTACTTTTCTTTTTGTTTTTAATTGTTTTTTACACTTGAGAGTAAAATGATTGACCCTATTTTGATTTTTGTTCATTTGTGTTGTCTCTGATTTCGTGCTTTTATGATGGCTAATACCAAATTACATAGTATTTAAAAAAAAATCAATCCTATAACCCTAAGGAAAGTATTAATTTCGACCCATTTGGAGACTTTTGACTTTCAAACCTACTTAGCTTTTTATACTACATCATTTTGTTGCTTTTCTTACTATTGTTATGTTTCTTTTACTCAATTCTCTATCTAATGACAATATCACCATCATTAATTAAACCTGCTATGGTGAACAATGTTAGATATGGAAGATTTGAGGATCCATCGAATTTATAACTTGTTTTCTGTCTATAATTGCTCTCTGATCGATGCCAAAGTCCCAGTCAAGGAGACTATGAACACTACCTGTTCTTTTTGTAATTTTCAAAGGCGGGTTGGTTTGATGTAAGGTTTTAAATGTCAAATGTCTTGTTCACATCGGACAGCTAAAATTCATGTCAGATAGAGAAAAAGTGGGATATGTCAGGGAACATGGAAAAAAATATCGGATTGCCATATCAAATGGTGTGCATATGTGTAATATAATATCATAAATGAAATATAAACATACGTAATAAATTATATTGTCTAATTGTCTAAATATATAAAAAAGTAAATCACTTGTGATATGTAGGGTTGATGTTGAAGGAAAAAGTTAAGAAAAGAGAAGCCCGATGTTGACGGTTAAGGAGAGCGAAGATCGCCCGATATTGATGTCGAAGGAGCAACTCAAAGTTATCTCTGTCACTCCTTTTTCCCCCTAATTGATCGGATTTTGTCTTTGAAAGCAAATACTAAATCATGAAATTAAATTAAATTCAAACCTGATTGGATAAATATAAAAAAAAGTTAAAATTTTCAGATTGAAAAATCGACGAACATAGCCGACATGTCCCCTGATATATATCTGGTCAATATATCCGATGACCCTCGCGATATATCCGATATGAATCCTGAAAACGTAATACGCATTGAAAAGCTTTGTATCGTGTCAGTTGGCCCCGGAATTCACCATGTTGGCCGACATGTCCAACATGACGGCCGACGTTTAAAACACTGGTTTGATTAGTGTTCAGTGTTTTGCTGATGGAAATACAGCCCAAAAATCTATAAACAAGTAAGTTTGCTGGATACTTGAAGTCAAGTTATCAAGAATTAACCTAAACCTATGAACTTAACAAATTTTTTGTTTTTGGGGAAATGTTGATCAACTATGTGGTTTGATGTAGTGGATAGTCAAAGTTTTAAAAACAGAAACCTCCTGACTGAGTATTGCATTATAATTGTAAAAGACTTAATTTTGCAAGATATAGTTCCTTGAGCAGAACAATTTATTGAAAAAAGTATGTTCCATTGGTTCTCAAGAGCGTTGAAGTTTAGTTTCTTGGTTTCTGGCATTGTCAACCAGTTTTTCTTTCTAAAATTTTCTTAACTCTTGGGATAAAGGATTTACCAACCATAATTCTCTTAGCCTCAGAAACATGTAAATGAAGAGTAAAGATGATATATCTGCTATGAGGAATTATGTTTAACTTAAAGGAACTCATTCAAGATTAACAGTTTCTGTAATAGTATGGCATCTGTTATATACATAGGAAATGAGATAAGAAAGACCATATTATGATTAAACACTTGCTGCAAATGATGATATAATGTGACCTGTATAGCAAAGTTCAAATATCAGCAACTGGCTTCTTTTATAGAAGTTTCAGACATGTAACCAGGGATGCCTGATTAAGGGTATTTCTTTTGATTGAGCTCTCTAAGTAGAAATCATTAGTAACTTGGAGAAACCTCTTCGTCCACTGGCATCGTTATCTGCAAATGACTTTTGAATTTCTTGTCTGATACTGGATACTTACGCCCCAAGCTTGCTAGCCCGTTAGCACGTGCAAGCCGTGGGACTCACCGAGTGTAGCGTGTTATTTGGCTCAGTCCATTGCTAAAATCGACTAGTCGATGTTACACTTGAGTCTTGAGCTTACCTGTTTAAACCACACAATTTCATTGTAAATTCCCGATGTGGGACTAAAGTTAGGGTCTCACAATCACCCCACCTTACAAATACTATGTTCTCGTCACGACATAACAATTGACACATCCTAGTAGGGCCAGGCGATGTGGACTCTAAAGGTGGCTCTTACGGGCTTTAGAGGTGATTCCCACCTCGCTCACACAGTATAGTACTTAGCCTCATATAGCACTTAGCTCCACATTCCGACCGACAACTGCTCTGATACCATTTGTCACGCCCTGAGCCCACGGGCCCGTTAGCATGTGCAAGCCGTAGGACTCACCGAGTGTAGCGCGTTGTTTGGCTCAATCCATTGTCAAAATCAACTAGCCGATGTTACACTTGAGTCTTGAGCTTACCTATTTAAGCCACACAATTTCATTGTAAATTCTCGATGTAGGACTAAAGTTGGGGTCTCACAGGGTCAATATTAGGTTGAATTTGCCTGAGAGAAACACAGCATCACCCCCATTTTGGGGTGTGAGTCTCAACAGTCAACATTGAGACTCACCCCCATTTTGGGGTGTGAGTCTCAACAGTCAACATTGAGACTGGAAATTGTAATGGAGGTTTTGGTGGGATATGAACACTTCCAAGCATATTGGTAAACAAATTCAAATTATATCCACACTTAAAGTATTAATTACATAGAAGAATCTGATACAAGTGTTCAACTAGATGCATCATATGGTAACTGTAACTATGTTCTACAACAATTATATCACACATCCAGCTATAAATTACTAACTTGATACAATCTCACAATCGTAGTCATTTTTGCTATTCCTTGGTGGAAACCTTTTCAATCAGTACAGAAAGCAAGAAAGTGTTATGAATTTCAAATTAGGAATTTGACAGCTCTTATATGATAGATCGTGATAATTAATAAATGTAATGAGTGATTATGTGATTTCATTTAATATCCTAACATGATCCAAATCCACCAAAAAGATGGCTTAGCCCAAATACTAGTCAGATCCTGTTTCCCTTAAAAGATTCGAATTTAGATGTCTTATGGCTAGGGTTTTGCTATCTCTTTAATCCTGTAGTTTGCTACAGCTCAATGTTGAAGCGATGAACTGAGAGAACATAATTCTCGACTCAAGTTTCTGTTTGATTGTCACCAATTTTAGCTTATCTACTCTGACAAGAGATGTACTCTAGTAGCAACGTAATAACTCACATTTTTTGCTTGGCATGCTGTGTTTGTTTGAGTGCTGTACACTCTTTCTATTATTGGCTATGTTTTTTGAGGGATCTGACATGGCTGATTCTATCTGAATGGTTCAGAGTATCCAGGGAAGGACTGTAATTTGTATATAAAAAAGCTTAGCCAACATGGTAGGTACTTGTTCATTTTTGTGCAGATTAAGATCTCCCTGTTAATAACTAATAGACAAGAGAAATATTGATTATTTAGGTATATACAATAGTGAACATTGCAAATTTCCCTGTTATTACAGATTTTCTAACTAAGTATATAAGTTATCTAAATCCGAAAACATATGTTTAGACGTATGAATCATCACTGTGGGCATATTTTCAACAACATCAATGTCAGCTAGTTCTCCCAGTGTGCTGCTATTGTAGGTGGCAAACTATAGCTTTGGGCTATTTATTGTTGCCATATTAAGCTTGAATATACTGTACATGAATCCTTTTTCTAGAGAAAATGATCTAGTGGGTATAGATGATGAAATATGTGGACAATGATATGATACTTCTTATTTTCTTAATAAGTAGGATATTTCAGTATATAATCCGTTACATGTGCTCAATCATGTTATTTATTTAAAACTGAATAGAATATGCAGAGAATAGTTTTAAGATCAATGAGAACAAACAAGGACTGAATACCGTGCTTGTTCATATTCATTATGACTGCAACTTAACTATCCACTTGTTCATTTTTCTGGTATATTCTAAGAAAACTTGCATAGACCAATTTGAGAATAACTCGTCCATTATTCATTAAGAGATCGCTCAAGCTTTGTATGTATATTATCTTTTAACTGAATGAAACATACTTATAGATACTTATGTGAAATGTCTGTCACATATACTGGGCATTTGGTGTACTCTGATACCTAGTATGAGTACAACAATTGATGCAGCTCTCAGGTTCTTGGATACCCATGCTTTGTGGACTCTTTAGGGAACGATTCATGTAATTGAGATGCACATGATTGTCAACTTATGAAATGAGCCAAAAAAATTGGTCCATCGATTCTTTCAGCTTGTTCAAACATGTTAATGTCATGCTTCTGCATAGGTAATGTTCAGTTCTGTGACATCAAGAATGTATATCATAAGCATGAGCATGTGTCCAATTGATGGTGAACGAACAACCCATTGTGTATACTTACATTGTCAAATATTTATTGGCTACTGCATGTGGACAACCCAACCCAACTTTGTTTTTGACAGAATATTTTACTTGAGCTGTGGATACATATCTATAACTAACAACAATGTCCTCTGTGCCTGTTATGAATCACATTTTCAAGTGCCATGGACAATCAACTTATGATAATGAATTTGGACGAAGGCAGCGTTCTGTTGGATGGGTCACTTAGTTTCCAATTTTACTTTTTATTTTATTTTATTTTTATTTTTGTTTTTTGTTGTTTCTTTTTATGGTCTGTAAGCATTGTAGTAAGTATTGATTGGGATTGAGTAATGCCATGAGGAAGTCTAATCTAAGTGTTAATATTGTTGAAACATAATTTCGACAACCAAGAGCAGTTATATACTGGATAGCTAATTTAATACAATTATTGTATTTTTATCAATGTTACATTAAACGTTGGGCGCTTCTAGGCGTCGGACTTGGCGCCCAGCGCCTAGTCGCTTAGGCGGGCGCCTAAACGGTTTCTAAGTGTTTTTTTTCTTTCTTCATTTACGTGGTGGTCGATGAGGTTTTGCTGAAGGTCGGAGAATGTAGTGGAGGTGTTCATATTTGGAGGTTAATGGAGTTTGGAGGATGTGTAGGCTACGACACCTAAAATCACAATCAAGGCCTATAGGGTGCAATCCACGTAAGCAGACAATGCTCTCCTAAACGCTCGTAAAATCTAGGTGGGCAACCTAAATACCGCCTAGGCGTTAGGCGCTAGTTAGGCGGTCTAGGTACCGCCTAGGCCTAGGCGTACGCCTAAGCGGACTAGGCGGAGGTTTTTTAAAACAGTGATTTTTATATTTCCATACATTTTGGCTTTCTGCATGTTATTCAGAATCTCATTAAATTTGTTGAAGATATTCTCAAGTTGAAATGACAATAAGATTTTTGCCTTTTTTTGTTAATATTCACCTTCACCTCTGTGCAATCATTTAACTGTATTACTATTCTCTAATTAACAGGGTTTATTCTTCTAAGAGCTCTTTCTATTTTCCAAAGTAGATTACTTTTACTCAATGAGATAGCTGAGGGATACTTCTGGAATGCCATGTTTATATGAATATCTTCTGCATCCTGTTTTCATCTTTTATTCTTGGTTTGTTATATATCAAGTTTGGTCTCGAAATCCTTTAATATTGTTGTTGAAGTTCAAGAAGAACATCTTCTGGAAATCAAATCAGATTGCATGTTTTATGCTCCCACACTCGTAAAGGATTACTGAACTACATGATTCACTTCCTAGTTCTTGTATTTTCATCCCCTATGAAATTTCTCAAAATATTTATATGTGCATATTTACTATATACATAATATATGTGTATGTATGTGAAAAAAAAAACAGGGACTTGAGTCCTCCCATGATTTTGGCTAGCATGTTCGTGATATGGATAGCCCATACTTTTAACTAGCAGCTTAGATGTCTTCTATGTTAGCTAACTCATCAGCCAAGACCGTGGGCGAGATGCAACCCTCCCTCCCCACCCCATGCCGTTCAGGGCCTCCCGCCTTCCCTCTTTCTCTGACCTTGTAGGAAGAGTCATCTGCCTGTTGGCAGCCATACCCGTTTCTTTTTCTTCCTTACTTCCTTCGGAACTTATTCTTCATAGTTGCTTACAATTTTTTGAAAACAAAATCCAATTGGCTTATGTTCGAAGCATCAGCTTGTAGTTTGCTGATCTCCTTACCAAAAAAAAAAAAAAAATGTAGGTTCAGTTTGGAAGCTGTGCTGTCATTCTCTTCTGCTGCACCTGCATCAGTATTGGTACTGTCACAAGCCTTGTCTATTTCTTGTTCTTTGACTCAACTATCCAGCGTGGCAGTGACAGGGGTTTAGGGTAACTTATCATGTGTTTTGTGCTATGTATATCTATCTACTGTTATTACCTATACCTGTTCTTCTATTTTCAAGGGTATTTTAGGCCTTTTATCCAAACTGGTTAATGTTGTTAGCACCAATGCCCTATATTTCACGGTATTGCTTTGCGTTGTTGAAAGTACAGGACAGTTTTTCTCTGATAAAGAAGGATTAGCGAGGTTTGTGCAAATACTGTCCTAAATTTATTGTAGTTTGTGATATTTACTTTTTTCCATTTTGTGGACTAGTTAGGAGGGTCCATATAATTTTGTATAAAATTGAAGAAATATGTATAACGCTATGGAGATGATAAATATGTATAAAAAAGTATATGGTACAACGCTATGGGGGCGTGTTTGGCAACTTTCCACTATCCAGGTTAGTAGAGCTAAACTCGTAAGGGGGCAAAATATCGTTGGGTAAATTTGGGCTAATTTTAAACTTGGTTTTTTTAGTTCAAATTTGGGCATTTATTCAGGATAGGATTGATCCGCCTCCTACCTTGTTTACAGCTAACTTTACCTAGTTTATATCTAGCTTGGTTAAGGAATTAACCTGCTGCAAGTAGCCAAACACACCCGTAGAGTCCTCAAGAAGTTTGAAACGTGTGCGCCTGTGTAGAAAGCAAACTGCAAAATCTAGATTTTAGTTTAAGTTGAAGATAGAATATAGAGATACTCCAAACAAAGATCTCATTACAGAAATGATGAAATTGTTCATCAATGTGGAAACAGTTAGTCAAAAGAAGGATTTGGGAATGATGACAAAGCTAAAATGGGATCTAAACATGAAGAACTTGAATTCGTTTCTATGTTATACAATGGTGTTTGGGTATTTATACGAGGATTTCACTTGTATACCATTTAAATTCTAGTATTTATAAAACCATTTCTCTAAAATTTATGTTTTTCAGGATATATTTTGTTGGCTTCTTGTGTTTAAAGTAATTATTTTATTTTGGTAGTTTATTGTATCACAAATACTAAGAAGATCGAACCTTACTAAATTCAATACTGGAGGCTCGTCCTCCTCCTAGTAAAAGGAGGTTAATGAAGCAGAGATAGTGGGCTTACTGTTGGTGAAGAGGAGTCGAGGTCGATTTGGAGTCGTTGAGCTGCCAGAGGTGAGGAAAGCCACCGGCAGGCAGGGGGATTGGGTGTTTGGTTGGGTAAGGGTGGTCCAAGGAGAGAGGCCATGGCGCAGATTGAGGTCAGGTTTGGGTTCTTGAGGGGACTTGACCATTTTTAAACTTTCCTTGGGTCATGCTCCTGTGATCTGGGGCTTTTGCGGTAGAGATTGAAGAGATTGGCCGTTATCACAGTGGACTTTACATTTGATGGTAACGGTCAAGTTAGTTTCTAGTGTTTATAGTTAATTGTTATGTATTCAAGTGTTTTCTCACTTTTACAGGACAATCCTAACAGAAAATTCCCGATGCACAGTTGCTACGCTCAGCCAACCATGTAATAATGAGCCTATTCCTAAAGATAATCATACTGGCGACACTATCATGAAGACATGGTTAACAACCAAATCAACATCCCAGCTGAGTGACACACAACCATACGTGTAGAGGGATAGAAATTTGATAATGCTGCTGAAGTTAGATTAGCACTTCAATACTATTCAATTGCAAAAAGACTCGAGTATGATTTTTACCATAATGAACAAAAACATATAAGAGTGCATTGTCGATATAAGGACACACAAAAATGTCCTTGGATGTTGTTTGCTTCCCCACTTCGAAATTGCTCAATTATGTTTATAAAGAAATTCCACGTTATTCACACTTGCGGTCAGTATAGGGCTAATGCTGGTAAATCAAGAGCATCACACAAATTCATTACACGTCAAATACAATTTGTTATTAAGATTAGGCCATATCTTTGGCCAATTGATATCAAGAATGACTTATTCTCATAGTTCAGCATTAAGATTAATTACAGCAAAGTGTGATAAAGCTAAGAGAGAGCACAACAAGACCTGTTCGATGATAATGATGAGGCCTACGATTCACTAAGATGGTAAAACATATCTAATTAAATAAGTACTTGTATCTTAGCTGTCATGTCTGTGTTAACATTAACTATCAATTGTTAAGGCTATCAGTTGATTGTTAAGTTATGAGTTAGTTGTTAATCTTATGAGTTTGCTTATGAGTTGGTTGTTAAGGTTATGAGTTGATTGTTAAACTTATGAGTTAGTTCTTAAGTTTATGAAGTATTCAAATTTATTGTTAATGTTACGTCACAATTGTTAAGTTTACATCTTAGTCATCAAGTGTACACGCTCGTTGTTTATGTTACAGATTAATTGTTATCTTGTTAAGTATACAATACACTTTATAATTTAGTTGTCAAGTATACGTCCTAGTTGTTAAATATACATCTTAGTTGTTAAGGTTGCGGCTTAGTTATCAAAGTTACAATTTAAAAGGTAATATTAATGATTACTTGTTATATTTATGCATGTATGAAGTCATAGTTCTAGCCACTAATCTAGGAAGTCATATTGTCATTGATGATAGGTTTAAGCATTTGTTCATAAGTTATAATGCTTGTATTGAAGGGTCCATTGCTAGATGTAGGCCTACGTTGTTTTTAGATGGAACATTTCTTAAAGTCCACAACAGAGGTATATATATTACTTAGTGCCACATGATGTGACAGCAACTAAGAAATATTTCCTTTTGCTTATTGTGTATGCTAGAAGGAGAATGTGGAAAATTAAAAATGGTTCTTATAAGGAGTGTGGTCCATACTATATGATAGCAAAAATCCTTACGATCTCCTACATCAATTGGTCATGATTTCTAATACGGATAAGGGTAATAGGGTAGAAGTCAAAAATTTCTTTTCAAATATATTTAGTTCTAGGTTGTTTGCTGGGAAAATTCGAAGAAGACGATTGAGAATTAAATTTGTATTATTCTCTCTGACAGACTCAGAAAAAGAATTAATTACAATTCTATCGATACAAATTTCTCTCTAATACCGATTTACAAAAGAGAGAAGGGTCGATTAAGACCATTCCCTTTGTTTAATCTAGATTCTTCTTGATGTCGATGAGATGCTTCCCTCGAAACTCGTGTCGATTTTGCTTCTCGTTGACGATCTGACGTTTCACCTCGTGGAACACGGTTGAATCCTTTTGGATTTAATGTCGTAGAGAACTTGCGTGACAAGTTTAAACAGAACTCTTAACGAGTTTAATAACTCAGAGCGAGTTTGAAACTCTGTAAAAGAGTTTATTTAAACTGAAATTCGGTTAATAAGCCAAGTACTAAAGTTTCACAATTTCGGTTGCTGAAGGATCATCTAAGATCTCTCTCCTCCAGAATGCCGATCTCCAAAGGTTTTCCAAATGACCAAAAATCTAGCCCCCAACTCAGTTGAGTTTGTTGAGATTTATAGGGTGATTAAGGGGTGTAATCGCCCCCTTAATCCGCTCTTAAGTGGGCGAAATTCCTCAAATCGTGGGAAAAAAACGGTTTTGAAACCGTTCAGCTCATTTGAATGAGTCAAACGCCGAGGCTGTGTTCTGGAATGAAATCTGCGTTTGAACACAGTGTTTGTAAGCTACGTTGGGCAGCAGATGAAAACTGCGTTGGCAGCAGTTAGAAGCTGCGTTGACAGCATTTAAGAGCTGCGTTTGACAATGGATGGAAGCTGCGTTGGCAGCATTTAGGAGCTGCGTTTGGCAGCGGATGGAAACTGGGTTGGCAGCATTTAGGAGCTGCGTTTGTAGCTGGATTGAAGCTGCGTTTGCATTGCTTTGGCTCTGGAAGGAGGCCACTTGCATTTCATTTATGGGATACAGAGATGAGCTCTGCATCTTGGACTAAAGAGATCGTTGGCTTGTAATCCCTTTTGATAGAGCGTTACAAAGATTATCATTTTTTAATCTATGCTTTAGCTCCTTAAAATATGAAAGCCGTCAGATTGTAACTCTCGCTATTGATTGTGAAGACTGCTGAATTAGAACTTTCATCGGTTGTCCTGAAGGTCGTCGAATTATAACCTTTCTCGATCTACGTGAAAATCTTCGAATTGTAGTCTTTACTTATTGATATAAAAGTCATTTGACTGTAACCTTCATTGTCGAGTTGTTGATGCGAAAGTCATCAGATTATAACTTTCATCATTGGTGTTTGATGGGGATCAGCTATTTGCAGTAATTTTTCGAAAGTTCACGGTTAATTGGAACGAATTTTCAAAATACTTTGGATCCCCAAATTGGTTTGAGATCTGTTGTTGAATGATAGTTCACTATATCTGTTTTGAAGACATCGTGAACTTAGTTGTGGAAATTTGCTGTATATCGCAATTTTGCTTCCTCTATTTAGCGACTTCTTCGCTAACTTCCTTGGGGTCTCCTTTGGTAAAGATTAAACTCATATTCCCGACGAACACGTATAAGTAGTTAAGGTAGTTCTGATCTCCTTAAACCAAACAAGAAAACTTTTGTGTCTTGATGACAATGAACTTAGTCAAACAAGCTAAAACCCAAGTCATCATCGTTAGATCCATTAGTAGGATCAACATTTTCCTCTTCTTTGGCAGCATGAATAACAACATTCTCAGCCAATGCAACAGGGGCAATAGCAACAACGAAATTGCTTGGATCCTTGAGACACTCCTTCAACTTGTATGGAGGTAAAAAGATTCTTGTAGGTAGTGATAAACATCTAAGGTGCAGCTGCAAGAGTTGATAAGAAAGAGCTAAGGACAACGAAGCAACCATAGAAACACCAGCTACAAACTTGTCAACGAGGTCATCCTTAGTGAGGTTGAACACATCTGGGTTGAAGACAAATCCATTGTCATAGACAGAGAGAACCACAAGTCCGTATGAGAAGGACCTTATCCCAAGTTTGGCAAGGAGGGCAATCTCAGAGGAACCCAATTTTTCTCCTTTCTTGATCAGCTCAACCGGGGTAATGATTTCAACAATATCCTTATTAATTTTGGTTGGAATGTTAAGTCATTTGAAAGGATGAGTTGCGCGAAGGATCAAGCTCGATAGTGTCAGTGATATCAATTATAACCTTCCTGTACTCATTCAAGATGCTACATAGCTTCTTGTTGTAAATTGGTTTCTTCTCGGCTTTCGTCACCTTGATGGCCATTGCTAACTTTTCTCTATGTATCTGAAGATGTATAATAGCCCTGTTGGCTATGACGAATTAGTGCATAAGTGGAATCTGCGTTTTTGGAGTTGAAACACATGATGACGCCCTACGTTTTTAGAGTTGGAACGTAGTAGGAAGTCCTGCGTTTAGGATTCTGAGACGCATCAATAAGCGTCTAGGAGTTCAACCGACTCAGTGTGAACGCAAAGATTGCGTTTGGGCAAGATTTTCTCCTCAAATCTCGTCCTGATTTGACAGCTCACCGCTGTCTATAAATAGACGATCAGGGTCAAATCAAAAGTCATTCAAATTTCCTATTCTTCTCCGGCGAACGCAATGAAGATTTTTTGTTTTCTTCTCCGTTGAGTACTGCTCATCTTCTCCGGTGAACCCTATTCATCTTCTTACACAGGGTTGGAATGACTCCCAAGAAGAAAACCGCTTCTAAATCGAATATTGCCCTTGCTCCGGGTGCATCGTCGGCCAAGGCCGCTAGTGGTGCTCAGGCGCCCGCGCCGTCGCCACAAGTACCCACAGTTAATGGTAAGTTTGGGCAATTATAACTTGTTTTGACAAGTTCTATACCATTAACGTTGAGTGAAAACTCGCGTTCCGCCATTAAAAACAGAGGTTACCCTCAATGTTTATTGATTTAGGACGCATGGTTAACCCTTGTGTTTTAGAATGCGAGTCTGGACCCTGCGTTTTGAATTGACAACGCAGGTCTAGACCCTGCGTTTGGAATTTAGAACGCAGGTCTAGACCCTCCGTTTAGAATTTAAAACATGGGTCTGGACCCTGCGTTTAGAATTTAGTCTTTTTAGACTTATCATTAGTTTCACATTAACTGGTCGTCTTTTCCATTTGTAGTGCGCTATTCCAGTGAGCCTCTTTCCTTCAATCATTACTTCGGTCATGCAGGAGATGCAGAGGAAAATACGCTCTTCAGTTTTAGATTAGAGTATCCAATATTCTAGGACAAAAACAAAAAAAGGGCAAAACTCATCACTCAGGTTTCCCTGAAACCCTTAGATCCCTAGTTACAGATGCAAAGTTTGAGATAGCAGAGCGTAAAGTTTTAAAGAAACCAACCTTCTTTTTTGGAGACTCTGCTGATATGGACCCGAAGCGGATGTTTGACGGGAATTACAAGTGGTTGAGGACCGTCAATGATCGTCACCTTTTTCTGCTAAATCTAGAATGGATGTGGCCGATCTCTTATTATCAGTGTGCTTCTGTTGCGTGATCTATGGATTGGGAACTTGTTCAGGAACAAGGCGGTGTCGCTACTCGACATATTACTCATTGCGGTGCTCTCCCAGCTGGCTTCAACTACTTTATCACTTTGAAACTAGGTTCGGTTAAGAAGGAGCATCCTGTCGGTAAGCCTGCTAAACTGGCGAATACATTCATCAGAAAATTTATCTTTATGCAGGGAGAATTCCCTGCTCAAGACTTTAGAGCTCTGACATGGGTGCATTCAAGCGAGACTAAATGATGGGCTCGAATGGTAAATTTTGTTTTAGAGGAATTGGAAGAGCCCCTTTGAATTTCTGACCTGAGAACCCCGATATTGGCTACTCTATATGGGATTTCTCCGAACTACAGTGGCCTTTTCGCCATGCTGGAATTCTACAACCCTCATACTGGCACCTTTTTCACTCATGTTGGTGAATTAGGTTTTGCACTCCACGAGATGTTTGAGGTCTCAGGGCTATCATTTAGAGAATTGCCTTATGAAGAGTTTGTTCCTGGGAGTAAAGAGTTGAAATTTTTGAAAAATGGTGCTCCAGCAATTTATGACACTTATTAAGAGTTAATGTGCCATTTCCAAATATGTGCATAGACTACCGGTAAGCGAGCGAGTGATGTCAAATAAGTACAGTGGGCTAAGTATCTTTTTCAAAACTTGTATGATAAGGATACAAAAGTAACTCGCTTGGCTGTCAGCACACTGGAAGAAATTCATGAGCGTATCAAGGATGCAACCTCCCACTACACTTGTGAGGCAGAGGAAGATGTTTTCCTGGCATACACTATGTTTGAAAGTTTTCACTATCAGGTTGAGATCCTAATTTCCGACATGGCTTGTTTGCTGATTTTCTCACACTTTGGTTGAAACGTTGTGTAGTACCAACCAGGCCCATGAAAGCCATTACAGTGGAAGAATTATATCCCGCTGTTCTTCTGGCTTATGGGCGACCTCGGAACCTCTTGTCGACCATGATATGCTGTCTGCAGAGTGGCCTTCGGGAGTTAGCCTCTGAATTTATTGTGGTTAAGAAGTTGGAATCAGATGGGAAGACCATTATTCAGACTCCTACCCCTCGGGTGCTGATGCCATATATTTACTTGGTATCTTGGTTCGTGCTGCACTGTTCTTCCCTGATGTCGACTCCTGCATCGAATAATACTTCAGCCCCTATCGTCCAGCAATTAGAGACTGCTCGATGGGTTGGTTGATACCAGGTTAAGTTCTGGGAGATATTGAGGTGGGACTATAATTATGTGATAGCTTATAACTTTCCCACTTTGAAGGAGGTGCATATGGAGAAATGCATCGGGATACTCCGGGGCGTAACTCTTTTACTACCATTAGCAGAGCTCTTTCTGGTGGCTTATAAATATCCGTCCGGGCTACCTTATCTTTCGGGAAGGGAAGAAGTGCTTTATTAAACCATATCAGCCTTATCGCTTCTCTCGGTAATTCGGCTATGATCAGATTTATGTCGGAAACCCCAATCTGGCACTTGTATATACAAGCAACGTGTACGAAGGGGTAAGAGCCTGGTATTACTCAGTGGTAGGCTGCACAGGGGCAACATTTAAATTGCCAAACAAAGTGCCCAACACCCACACTTCTTTGAGCTTTTGTACTTGGTATCAGGCTGCTTCACAAATCCCCGAATACAAAATTTAAACCTCTTGCTTGAAAGCTATTCGAAAATGGTATGATGCAAAGAGGAGTTCCAAAAAGTCTTGCACCAGGGGAGTTAGTGAGTACTTATCATATGAGGAAGTAATTGCCAAGGAAGAAAAGAAACAGACACAAGAAGGAGTTAACACTCGAGATGGAACCACCAAAACAGTTGTCACCTACACCACCAACTACTTCTCCTCCGACGCAGCCATCTCCTGCACCAGTGACGACCACTTCTCCGCTTCTATTGACAATTTCTCTCACTCCGATGGTGACTGTATGTGCCCTAAGTTCGTCTCAGACAGTAGAACTTATGGCTCTTACATCGAGTCCTTCGCAGTTAGACATCAATATTCAGTCTCCGGCCGCCACACCGAAATCGCCCGCTCACTTTCTACATGGCTCTACGACTTCGAGGACCTTGGTGCTATCTCCCATTGCTTCTTTAAACCCGGTAGATGCTCCTAACCTGCTCGAGATCTCTCTTGGCCATTTACAAAGTATAATGAAAAAGGTGGTCGAGATCGTGTCTGCTGGTCGGGGCACCTTTGAGTCTTACAAGCCTCTTCTAACACATAGTCTGAATGACATCAAATACTTGGGTGACATTCAATATATTGAACGTTGCTCAGAGGCCGTCGCTCACCTAGAGGAGAAATTAAAAGCTTTAGAGGACCTGGGGCGTGTGGATATCAAAGCTCAAATTACATCGACTTTTGCTGATATCCGGACCGAAGAAGCGAAACGATACGAAATAATTCAGTGGGGCTTAGCTGAAAAAGAACTCCAAGTCGTAGATTTGTAGAAGCAAAGTGTTCAAAAGCAAGAGGAGCTGAATATTTTAACAACTGCTGTAGAGGCTGCTCGCTCAAAGATCAGGCAAACTGAAGAGGCCAATGTTCGCTTACAAGCAGAATTGGTCCGGCAGAAGGCTGAATTTGATCGAGATGAAGCTATCACGACCACACTCAGCATACAAGCTATAGAAACCCTTGTGACTTATCATAAAGAAGTCCGGGCTCTTGAAGAGGCTAAAAAAGAAGCTGCTGCTATGGTGCCGAAGGAAGATGAGCTCTGGAGAAGAGCTGAAGAGACGGTGCGAGCTGCCCCACGAGGAGTAGCTCTCCGATATCAAGTCCCATCTTGCATATATTCACTCGATGGAGCTTTGAACTTTAATTTTATTTTATCATTCTTCTGACAAGAACAATACTATCTTGTATCACTTCCTTTTGATTTTGAATAAATGTGATACTATTTTAGCTTTTCACTGTTTCTTTTATGTGTCCTGTTCTAACTTGAAACAATGAAAAATATAATTAAAAATGTCAGAGGTGTGATTTTAACTTAGCATAATTTCCCACATAAAGCGAGATTTAACACTTTTCTTTATTATCATTTAAGATAATTTCAGAAAATTTCAATCTGCTAGGGATATTATGAATACTTGTTACTCATCTGTAAAAGAATAACAAGTTGAAAGGGGGTTTTAATGTTAGAGGTATAATGTTAACGTAACAGCGATTTGTGGACTTATCATCCTATTAAAGATGATTGATAAGTGATTTTGATTGTCAGAGGTGAGATATTAACGTGACAGGAATTTGTTACGATCGGAGCAACTTTGAGGACCCATCGCTCTATTGGAGAGAGTTGATAAGTTGATTGTCAGAGGTGTGATATTAACGTGATCAGAATTTATTGCGAACAGAGCAACTTTGAGGACCTATCGCTCTATTAGAGAGAGTCGATAAGTTGATTGTCAAAGGTATGATATTAACGTGATCGGAATTTGTTACGACCGGAGCAACTTTGAGGACCTATCGCTCCATTGGAGAGAGTCGATAAGTTGATTGTCAAAGGTCTGATATTAACGTGATTGAAATTTATTACGATCGGAGCAACTTTGAGGACCTATCATCCTATTGATGAGGATTGATAAGTAGATTGTTAGATGTGTGATATTAATGTGATAGGAATTTGTTACGATCGGAGCAAGTTTGAGGACCTATCATCCTATTGACGAGTATTGATAAGTAGATTATCAGAGGTGTGATATTAACATGACAGGAATTTGTGTACTTATGATTTGAACAAGATTTTGGGAATTAACATCTCACTGGGGAGAATTGCAAATGAGTTTATCATCCGGAGAGATGAACTTTGGTACTTGTGACTTGAACAAGATTTGGAAAGTTTATCACTCTCTTGAAAGTAGTTGATAAATTGATTGCAATTTGAGTTATTTTGGGGGATTTATCGCTCTGTTGATGAGAGTCAATAAACTGATTTTGACAGAGGAATTGTTGGCAAACTGAATCTAAACTCTATGAAGATGAATGATTGTCGTAAGTGTAATGTTAACTTGACAACGTTAAGGAATTTTGCCAGCTACATTAGCTTAGACTCTGCTGAGGATGTACAGAGGTTTTAGCAGCTCTCTGGTAACAGGTTTCATGATACATGACCATAGAGAATAAATGTCATGTTAGAAAACGCAAGGGTTAACTCTACGTTTAGGAGGATTAGAATGCAAAGGCAGTCTCTGCTTTTGGGGTTTGAAACGCAAGGCTAAGCCCTGTGCTGAACCCTAGCAACGCGGGTCTGGGCCCAGCATTCAGAATTTGAACGCAACTTTAAAATCATTGCGTTTAGTCTCATTTTTTTTCATTTTTTAAACGCAGGGTCTAATCCTGCGTCTTATCAGAAGTCTAAACAACTTATCTAATAATGCGGAGATCACGTTCAAGCGGGAGTTTCAGAATTCCGTGCCATCTACAACATGGAGACTTGTTATAAATAGACCTTTATCAGTCATATCAAGGGTCATTAACCACCCATACCTCCGCCTTAACTCTTTGAATGAGTTATTCTCGTTAGAATCTCTAGATTTTCATCTGTCCTCAACCGCCAGCGGCCATGGTTTCGCCAAGAAGGAGTTCTCGCATGCAAGGGGTCGTGGAAGAGGCTCCTATCTTGCTGTCAACCAAAGACACGAGGGGTGTTTCCGATTCCATATCAGCACCGTTGTGGACGCCCTCATCACGAGCGTCTGGTCATCGAGGTACGTACACATCATTGTTTACTTATTTTTGATGAGTTTGTTCAAAACCCTAAATGGGTTATTGGTTGACAATAATGAGGAAGACTTGTTTTCTTCTGATTGAAACGCAGAGTTGGGACTCTATGTTAATTATGAAATGCAATGTTGATTCCTGCGTTTTGAAATCTGAACATGGGTCTTAATCCTTTGCGTTTGAGATTGAAAACACAGGTCTTGACCTCTACGTTTGAGATAAAAAAACGTGGGTGTTTTGACCTCTGCATTTGAGATTAGTCTTTTAGACTTTCAGGAAGTTTGTTAACTTCCACCTTTTTTGTTTTGCAGCTCGAGATGATGTTCCCACTGCTGAACCCCACACTTCGTGATCCTTGAGAAATAAGCCCCTTACTAAAGAGGAGGAGGCTCGTTAAGAACGAGATGCCTAAAAGAGGCAACCAACTAAACCTATCGTTGTATCTGATGATGAAAAGGAAGAGTCTCCGAGAGATGACAACCCAGAGGATGATCCCCTAATTCAACCCATCTCGATGATCTTCCCTGGCGAAGATCGAGAAAAGGTAACCCTTGACTCTCTCAACCTTAATCCTAAATGCATGTTGTTCCTCGTCAGGCGCTTAGAGAATGTGATGAAACAAGCCATCTCTGTCGTTGAACATGGCTGGGATACTTTCTCTGGATTCCATGCCCATATTGAGAGTAGCTTAAACGCTCTGTCGAGTAGATTATCGACGGGCTATGATCTGTGTGGAAAAACTCTATCACTACATAAATACTATTTGCTATCTGGAACAGTTGCTGCACACTAATCTGGGGCCCAAGATTGAAGGCTGTAGGTGTCACCCAAATCAAGAAGATGATTGAAGATGAAGTTCGACGGTAAAATATATCCGAAAAGAAGGCCTACATTTGGAGCTTACAGAAGCAGCGCTGTTTTGCCAGGGCCAGGTTTGTTGGAGTGAAAATGACTCAGGAGGCGTTCGATCTTGGGGATGCTAACCTTTACGCCGCCATTCAAGCAAAGAAAGAGGCTCTTCAAGTGTTGCAACGAGGGGCGACCGCTTCTGTTACTGAGGATCAACTTCGGAAGGGTGCTGAACAAGAAGTTCAGGAGACTCATGCCAGGCTTTTATCTTAAGTTCGGGAGACCCATTTCGCTTTAGATTCAACGTCATGACGCAGTTAGCTAATATCCCTGCAAGGATCACCCTATACGAGCTCTTGCGACTGTCCAAGACCATGAGGGAAGCTCTAATTGAAGCTTTGACGAACACAGAAAGCTTTATTACTCAAATTACTCCAGTTCCAGAAGCTTCCAAAGCACAATCTTGTGTACAGTGTCTACAAGCCACAAAAAGTCTGTCATGCATATCATTCACTCAGGAAGATATACAGATCAAACACAAGCATGATAGACCTCTGTACTATAGGGTATATCGGCTCTTCTGAGATCAGCCGAGTACAAGTTGATCCGGGCTCGACACTCAGCATTATACCATATCGGGTCATGCAAGTCCTAGGGATTACCCTACACCGGCTAAGTTCTACCCAGACAACCACCTTCAGCTTTAACGCCAACAACACACGACCCTTGGATAAAATCAAACTCAGGTGCCAAATCGGAGATCTCAAGTCTAAATTGACTTGTTATATCATAGATGCGGACACGTCTTACAATTTGTTGCTAGGACGACCTTGGATTCATGCGAATCGCATTGTCCTATCTACTCTTCATCATGTCATAAAATATGTTGATGAGCAGGGAGAAGTCAGAACTCTGATTGCTGAGAAGCAACCCTTCAGAGGGGTGAAGAACTTTCACACTGATTTGGTCTTCTACCAGGACTCCCAAGAGCCAAAGCAGTTAAATGAAGCCGCCGACAGTGGAAATGAAGTTGACATCATGCCCGATCCTAAGGAAGATTGTCCATGGGAGTTGAATTTTGATGTAATGGGTCAGAGTGAGGATAATAACAGTGTACCAAGTGAGGGTGAGTGGTACATTATGAAGATTTTAATTTGGCATACTTGTCAGATGTGTCATCTGAATATGAACAAATAGAGATTGATACAGATACATGTATTGATTCATAGCGCGCATTGTACACCAAGACTTCACTTACTTTGCCTCTAAAATCATCCTTCATCGCATTCGAAGAGATGGAAGATGTACAAAAGGCTTTCTTCATGGTCCTGTCTAGAAGGAAAGGGTAAAAGCCGATCTATTTTGGTAGGGTCAAACCTGAATTACTCAAGCAAGAGAGTTCAGAGGAGGACCGGAGAGCCCCCCAATTCCATTATTATGAACCTAACACCATAAAATTGATAAAAAGGATAGGTTATGACTTTGGTAAACAAGAAGGTTTAAATTTTGGGAAAGGAAGACGAACGCCGATTCGGCTTTCTACCCCAGAAGGAAAACATCTTGATTATTACCATAAAACTAAAATAGGGTTAGATTACGTCCCAACTCCTCCTCTTTCAGAAGACGAGATCGACAACTACCTGTGTCAAGATTGTTCATTGGAACATCCTCATGGGAATCCGATGCAAGTGTCAGAGTAATATTTAAAAGCATGTCTGTGAACATGGCTTCAGTCAGTCATTCAGCAAAAAATGGAGAGGATGATCAAGAATTGGTTGAATCAACTAACGATCCTTAGATCAAACGCATTAACATCTTATGGGATATGTGTTTCGAACAGCGTGAACCGCCCACTGAAGATAAGATAATCCAGGTCAACATGGGGGATGAATCCGATCCTAAGCCAATCTTCATAAGCGAGAACTTATCACCACCCGAGAAAGAAGATATCATATCTTTTATCAGAGAATATATAGATGTCTTTGCTTGGAATTATGAAGACATGCCTAGTCTTGATCCCAAAGTAGCCATGCTTCGTCTTAACATTGATCCGGACGTGAAACCCGTCAAACAATAACAACGTCGGTTCCGTCCAGAGACCATAGAAGCAATTGAGTCAGATGTCAAAAAGCTTATTGACTCAGGCTTTATCAGAGAGGAACAACACCTAGACTGGGTTGCTAACATTGTTCCCGTGCCTAAGAAAAATGGCAAGGTCTGAATCTGCATTGACTTTCGCGACCTTAATGGTGCATGTCTGAAAGATGAGTTTCCACTCCCCATCACAGATGTCATGATTAACAATACTTGTAGGTATGGGAATCCTCATTGGAACAATACTTTCGCGACCTTCACGGTGACTTCATTCTTTAGGCACCAGGGAACTTGCACCCAACGTCGACATCTTGGCCATTTGAGATGTGAGGAATGAATATTATTGGACCCATCACTCCGCCAACGGCCAAAGGACATCGGTTCATCCTGACAGTGACCGATTACTTCTCCAAGTGGACGGAGGTAATTCCGCCGAAAGAAGTCAAAGCTTCAAACGTGATCAAGTTCATCAAATATCACGTAATTTACCGCTTCGGTGTGCCAAGACGAATATCCCATGACAATGGAACTCAGTTCGTCAGTCATGGTTTCCAAGGTTCTGCGATAAGTTCAGAATTCAAAGTGTCGCATTAACGGTATACTATCCGCTAGCCAATGGCCTTGCAAAAGCGTTCAACAAAACCATCGTGAAGCTCCTCAAGAAGTTCATCTCCAAGAGCAAACGTGATTGGGATTAAAAACTTGGCAAATGTTTGTGGGCCTACCGCATAACATTGAAGACCCCTACAAAGCCACCCATTCTCTTTTGGTATATGGCTGTGAAGCCGTATTACCATTGGAAATTCAGATCCCATCTCTGGGAGTTACCCTTGCGATCGAAATGATGGATGAAGAACAGCGTTGGTTGCGTCTTCAAGAACTTGAAGTATTGGATGATAGGCGACTTCATGCTCAGCAAGAGATCGAGTTGGATCAAGCTCTCTCTAAGGCCTACAACAAGAAGGTCAAAGAGCGAATCTTCAAGAAAGGCGATTTGGTCCTAACCGTCAGATGACCCATGGTGATGACACACAAGACTAAGGGGAAGTTCAATCCCAAATGGGAAAGACCCTTTGTAATAGAATCAGTCTATTTGAATGGTGCATACCGTCTCATCAACCAAAAAGACGACAGACTCATGATGCCTATTAACGAAAAATTTTTCAAGAAATATTACCTGTAATGCATGAGATAATGAATCAACTTTCCCTAGACTGGGGGTTGGTTATTCATGTTTCATTTGAAGGGAGAGTAATAAATTATGTTTATTTTCCCCAACCAAGTCTGAGATAATGAATCAATCGGGGGTTCATTACTCGGAATTCAATTGAATAAGAGAGTAATGAACCGTGTTAAACCTTCCCCAGCTTGTATGTAGTCAAGTTAACATTATACCTCTGACGATCATAATTATATGGAAATATTCTAGCAATAATAAAGAGAATTTCCAAATTCTGCTAGATTGTCATATTAAGCAGTGTAGTCAAATACGTTGATACGTGGAAGTTTGCCAAAAATCCCAAGTGTTAGCCAACAAAAAGGAAAAATACTCGAGTTATTGAGGAATGACAACGGAATAATAAAAGCGTAATTTTGTTCAAAAGAGAAGTTCTGACTGTACAAAAGCATAATGATGCGTTACAGAAGTCAATAAAAAAAAGGTGGTCCATCGAGCTCAGTTCAGCAGGCTAAAGGAAGCAAGTTCAGCCTTAACAGCAACTAACTCTTTCGTCCAGGCCGTCCGAACCTGTTCTTCCGTTTCCTTTAGGATTTCAACTTCAGAAAGTGCATCAGCGACTGCCGTTTCTTGGCACATCACTTGTGGGGTTTGCCTTTCCCTCTCAACAACGTCACGAACGTTTGCAATCTCAAGCCGCAGACCCTCTAGGGTTGACTCTTCCTCGGCAAGTTGAGCTTTCAGTTGCATGAAGAAAGGAGCATAAGCATCAATCTCAGCCAGCGCTAGGTGTTGATGATTGAGCAAGTACACGATAATAGAAGTAGAAGAATCGATCACAGCCTGTAATAGGCGTCGCCGAGTAAGCAAATGTTCGAGGTTAAACTCTTGCTCTGATATACTCCTCTCATGCTCTTCGCTCTCGCGCATCTTCTTAGTCAGGACTTGGGACATGAGGTGCTCCACCTCTTTAGTCCCGTCAGAAGACTAGCGCCTCCAGGCGATGTACGGATTCCTCCAAACAAATAAGTTTATGTTCGCAGAGCCTGGCTAATTGATCACCGCCTGTACGCTGAATGGCTTTTAGACTATCTGCTATATAGGCGTCAAACGCCATGAAGGTCCCCCATCCAGCGCTAACGATGGAGATTGCTTGTTTCATAGCATTCTCCAACCGTTGGATGAGACCTTGCACAGAGCTGGATTCCGGAGAAATAAATTCCTGACCCGGGACGACCATAGCAATAGGCTGGATCCGGGGGACTGATCCTTCATCACCAATGGACGACCTCCATCCCCCCCGCACCTGTTGAGTCCAAGAAACCATGTTTTGGATGAATATGCGAAGAGATTTGCGAAGCAAACGTCGGAAGAGGTCTTTTCCTTTTCCTTACCTTCAGAAATGTTGGCAAGTCTCCTCATGCGAGCGTTCGCTTCATAGTGATTCGCTTCTTTGACAGTGAAAGGCATCTTTCCAGATGATTGCTCTAGAATTGTTAAAGAAAATAAAAGCGGGAATTAGTGGCTAAATCAAGTTACTAATACAAGTCCAATGGACTGATCTAAAACGCATGGTTCAAGAACTGCGTTATCAATCTGAAGCACAGAAGGTAAGACCCGTGTTACCAATCTTAAACGCAAAAGTTGAAACCTGCGTTTTTATTCTAAAATGCAGAGACCAACTCTGCGTTTCACAAACAACATAGAGTTCTATTCCTGTGTTTCATCCAAAAGAAGACGAACCATCTTCATCATCATCCTTGACAGAGAACCCATCCAGGGTTAAAGAAATTTGTCGAGGCAAGTTATGTGAGTCATTGCTTACCATAGTAAGCGGATCCATATGGCGATGACACAACTATAGTGTCAGGAGCACTGCCCGCTCTCGTTATTGACGAAGTTGAAGAGGTCAATTCAGCCGGTTCAGGCGAGAGCTTGTTACTCTTGAAGCCATTATGAAAATCTAATAGAGAAGAAGAAGAGTTAAGTAACTCTTAAAAGATGACCCTAAGGGGTCTATTTATAACAGTAATCAAGCTGTTAAAGAGGCGCTGGATTTTAGGATAGAGTCCCAACGACTTGGAACGATTTTAAAAATAAAATTAATTACGCCTTGCTCAAATACATGCCAAACATGGAATAGAACTGATTAGTATACTGAAAATCTTAGCCATGATATCTAGGTATGTCACTAAAGTCTTCATCACAGGCAATATCTTACATATGCGCTAATGGCTCAGATACACAAGCTTTCATAGGGAATTGAATAAATTTCATGTACTAGATTCTGGATTTACTTACTAGAATAAATTCTCACAAATCGCAGAAAAGAGAAATAAAAGGAACCCGTCAACTAAATACACTCAGTTGGACGTATTGTTAAAGCAAAAAGAAGCCATTACATTACTTGTTGGGGTTAATTGCAGATAGACCACCTGCACTTTGTCCAATTGAAGATATACCCCCTAGTTCGATTGATGCAGATAGGCACCATGTACTCTGTGTTGTGGTTTTAGAATATATAGATCAAGTTCAACGGAGCGGATCATCCACAATGTCGCTCAATCATGTGATTTTAGAGG
>BQKN01067486.1:461681-474244 GCA_022839385.1 Asparagus kiusianus | reverse complement strand
GAACTAACGTAGAAGCAAGAATTAACAAGTGTGCATGTAAAAAACCCTTGTTGGGTTTAGAACTAGCAAGATAGAAGCTAGAACTGGCTGTATACAAGCTGGAACTAGGGTAATAGAAGCTAGAACTAACGTAGAAGTAAGAATTAACAAGTTTACATGTAAAAAACCCTTGTTGGGTTTAGAACTAGTAAGATAGAAGCTAGAACTGGCTGTATACAAGCTAGAACTAGGCAATAGAAGCTAGAACTGGCTGTATACAAGCTAGAACTAGGCAATAGAAGCTAGAACTAGGGTAGAAGCAAGAATTAACAAGTGTGCATGTAAAAAACCCTTGTTGGGTTTAGAACTAGCAAGATAAAAGCTAGAACTGACTGTATACAAGCTAAAACTAATGTAATAGAAGCTAGAACTAACGTAAAAATAAGAATTAACAAGTGCGCATGTAAAAAACCCTTGTTGGGTTTAGAACTAGCAAGATAAAAGCTAGAACTGACTGTATACAAGCTAGAACTAGGGTAATTGAAGCTAAAACTAACGTAGAAGCAAGAATTAACAAGTGTGCATGTAAAAAGCCATTGTTGGGCTTAGAACTAATAAGATAGAAGCTAGAACTGGCTGTATACAAGCTAGAACTAGGGTAATAGAAGCTAGAACTAACGTAGAAGCAAGAATTAACAAGTGTGCATGTAAAAACCCTTGTTGGGTTTAGAACTAGCAAGATAAAAGTTAGAACTGGCTGTATACAAGCTAGAACGAGGGTAATAGAAGCTAGAACTAACGTAGAAGCAAAAATTAACAAGTGTGCATGTAAAAAACCCTTGTTGGGTTTAGAACTAGCAAGATAGAAGCTAAAACTGGCTGTATACAAGCTAGAACGAGGGTAATAGAAGCTAGAACTAACGTAAAAGTAAGAATTAACAAGTGTGCATGTAAAAAACCCTTGTTGGGTTTAGAACTAGCAAGATAGAAGCTAGAACTGGCTGTATACAAGATAGAACTAGGGTAATAGAAGCTAGAACTAATATAGAAGAAAGAATTAACAAGTGTGCATGTAAAAAACCCTTGTTGGGTTTAGAACTAGCAAGATAGAAGCTAGAACTGGCTGTATACAAGCTAGAACTAGGGTATTAGAAGCTAGAACTAACGTAGAGGCAATAATTAATTAGGGTAATAGAAGTTAGGTTAATTCTTGCTTCTACGTTAGTTCTAGCTTCTATTACCCTAGCTCTAACTTATATACAGTCAGTTCTAGCTTCTATCTTGCTAGTTCTAAACCCAACAAGGGTTTTTACATGCACACTTGTTAATTCTTACTTCTACGTTAGTTCTAGCTTCTATTACCCTAGTTCTAGCTTATATACAACCAGTTCTAGCTTCTATCTTGCTAGTTCTAAACCCAACAATGGTTTTTTACATGCACACTTATTAATTTTTACTTCTATGTTAGTTCTAGCTTCTATTACCCTAGTTCTAGCTTGTATACAGCCAGTTCTAGCTTCTATCTTGCTAGTTCTAAACCCAACAAGGGTTTTTTACATGCACACTTGTTAATTCTTGCTTCTACGTTAGTTCTAGCTTCTATTACCCTAGTTCTAGCTTGTATACAGCCAGTTCTAGCTTCTTTCTTGCTAGTTCTAAACCTAACAAGGGTTTTTTACATGCACACTTGTTAATTCTTGCTTCTACCCTAGTTCTAGCTTCTATTGCCCTAGTTCTAGCTTGTATACAGCCAGTTCTAGCTTTTATCTTGCTAGTTCTAAACCCAATAAGGGTTTTTTACATGCACACTTGTTAATTCTTGTTTCTACGTTAGTTCTAGCTTCTATTACCCTCGTTCTAGCTTGTATACAGCCAGTTCTAGCTTCTATCTTGCTAGTTCTAAACCCAACAATGGTTTTTTACATGCACACTTGTTAATTCTTGCTTCTACGTTAGTTCTAGCTTTTATTATCCTAGTTCTAGCTTGTATACAGCCAGTTCTAGCTTGTATACAGCCAGATGCATAATTGAGAAAATCCACCCCTATCAATACAAGAGGGGTCTAAATCAGATAACTGGTTATCCAAAAGAGAGAAGTGAGAAGCTTGAATACAAGAGGGTCCAATAATATTTGCATTAAGTCTTCTTGCTATATTTGCTCTATTTACACTTGTGAAACCAGTAGCATTAACAGTTGGTGAAAACTGAATTGTATTGTTAGGCCCAGTTTTACTGAAATTGATTTCCTGCACCACAGTATCTTGTTGAGCATGTTTCTCAAGAACTGATACATTTTTGCCAAATTACCCAACATTTGACACCACTTTCAACAGCCCCTTGTTGTACATGCTTCTGATGAACTGTTGCATCTTTTCCAGAATGTGTACTTTTATGATTCTTCTCATTTGCAAGCTACACATGTTCAATATGGTCTTGTACATCTTTTTCATTCTGTCTATTGACGGGTACCCATATCTTTTTAAAAGTGTGCCTTCTACAATGGTGAGTCTCATGACCAACTATATTACATAATGAGCACCATCTAGGTTTAAGATCATATAAAACTTTTTTGATTATAGCTTTTGCCATCAGGACCTTAAATAGTAAGTTGATCAGGTAAGTCTCTTTAAGGGGTAGCTTCACTTCTAATAAATCTCTAGCATAACTCAATTTTTCTCTTGTAGCTGTGAGCTTATCGCTTGTAATTGGATTGTCAATAAGACTTGCAACTTTACTAATGCCAGTAGGTGTCCATAGATTTAAATGCAAATTAGGGAAATGAACCCACATTGGATAATTATAATCTTGGATTTTCTCCATATCTGTATCAATAGTCCATGGCTTTAGAACTATTGGTCTAGAACCAAAGAACCAAGGTCCTGCCTCTAGCGCATCACACATTTGCTTTTCAGATTGAAAATCAAATAGGAATACCCCTTGCTTGATAAAGGAAACTTTCGGAATTGAAATTTTACCCCATAGTTTATTAACATAGGATTCCAAATATTTGAATTTAACATTCAGTCCAATAACATGGCCTATCAATGCATATTTCCAGTAATCTTCACCTTTTTTCCATTCTTCCGCTGAGAATGTAACAGTATTGGTTTGGGGAGATTGAACAAAATTTAAGCATAGACCATTACCAGATTTTTTATTATCTGCAAAAAAGCTAACGAATGTTTTCCTAATTTCTGAGGCATTATTCTCTATATTCTCATCATTCTCCTGAACCACATTATCAGATTTTTTATTAACATCCTTATCCAGATCAGGATTTCCGATCGCATCATTTCCATTCATAGATTAATCAATAACAGGAGAACAAACTTCAATAATATCTTCATCCAAAGAGGTATTCTCAATCAAACCAGATTCAATATCATCATTAACTTCATCCGCCCATGAGATAGTGTAACAACCGTGAATTTTGGCGGGGCGTGACAGATAGAGTGAGAAGACTTACTCAGTTGACGAGAAATCAAGGTACCAAAACGCATCTGAAGCAATTGAGGATCTGACAGAGAATTCGTTCTAGCTAGAATTTATCCATTTGCACTTTCCTCTTTGCTCCTTTTGGCCCAGTACCCTCCATTCCCAGTAGAGATCGAAGAGCTCGTTATCACACCTGATCCATCTCCAACTCTAGATGAAGAAGGATAATCAAACAATGAATCTCTCAAATCTCCATTAATGATTCTCTTACTGCTATTTTTCTTCTTTCTTCTTCTTCCCCATTTGAAACTAGGCATAGGTGAATGTTAGCAACGAGCAGATCGCCTGCTAAAATGCACCATCAGACCGCCCCCTAATTTTTACATGATAATCCCAATTTTTATAATAATAATAATAATAATTATTATTATTATTATTATTTTGAAATGATGATTTATTTATTTTTTATTTTTTATTAGGTTATAGAGTGTTACCTTGAAATTCCTCCGCCAGTGCTTGCTACTTGCCGCCTTCTTCAATGTGCATGAACCACGAGAAGTTTTAAAGTAGATAATTAGCAAAGATACGGCTTTTTTTTTCCAATAAGTGGAATATATGATAGAAGCTTTAAGTAAGAAAATCCTAAGATTCTTAAATTTTAATTACACTAGTATTTAGACCCGTGCAAAGCACGATTTCTAAAAGATTTTCTGTAAATATTGAACATGTTACCAAAATAAAGTATTCTGCTTTAGATATGAAGTATAGGGGTGCTATTTGGTTTTTTTATTATTCGTTCAGATATTCGATCAAGTTTGATTCAATAGTTCATTTAGTACTAAACACATAATTTTCAGTGTTTGGCTTATAAAGTCACTAATAGGATTACTGTAGTTTATTAAACTACCGAATCAAACATACATTTATTTAATAGCAAATAATTTAAACTATTTCAGGGTTTCGATGATTCAATAGTTCATTTAGTACTAAACAAATAATTTAACCAAATGTATGTTTGATTCGGTAGTTTATTAACTAATCGATTCGATAACTTTTTAATAGAATTTAACCAAATGTATGTTCAAAAGTTCATTAAATGTTCGATTCAGTAGAATTATTAAATATCATCGAAACATACAAAAGAAAGCTAATTACAAAAGATATATCGTACCTTCAGTTCTCTAACCTGATGTTAATGTGATATGAAGAAAAGAGAAGATTAGACCATGTAATTCTACCTAAAAAACAGAAAAAATGATTTAGTTAGTATCATAATTGTACCATTGATTTCAATAAATAATGTAGATTGCTTTATTTTTATAGCATACAACTTTAATGAATAAATTTTAAAATAAAGTTCAACCAAACCACACACATATCAGTCGCCTACAATAATATTATACAACCACTATAATCATCCAACATCTACAGCAGCCTCGTGACATCTAACACAGTCTTTTCCAGTTATATAATGATTAGGTTCCAGGCATCCTATTTCTCAATAAAGATTTCCAGTTATACAATTGGCACTTGGGGGTCAAAGATACAAATAAAACGTGGAATTCTTCTTGTTCCTCTTAATAAAGCACTGCATCAGCGTCTCCCTCGGCCCCGCCTGAATCAAACCATCGAGAAAAAAAAAATCAACCTACAGATCCATCCACACCGAAAAATAAAAAAACCTAAATTTCCTCCAAAAAAAAATTAACACAAACCTGCTTGAGAGAAAAAGGAAAGGCTCTCAACCGGAGGCCTCACAATCCCTAAAACAATCTCCCTCCACCGCTTACAAACGCAAGCGCAAGAAACGACGCTCTTTCTCGCCGGCCGTCGATCCTCACTCTCCTCCACCCTCTTTATGATATTCGTCAGAATCTTGGGCAGCATCTCCGACCACCGATCCTCTGCCCTCATCACCATGTCCGCCGCTGCTAGATTCTTGCCGCCGGCGAAGCTCGCTTCGGGATCCAAGAGGGAGATCGAAGACGGCGAGGGTATTGGTGGAGTTGGCCCGAAAATGAACGAAACCCTTATTACCGAAATCACTCCCTCGTAGCCCAAATAAAAGATTTTCTGAAAAAAATACTCCCACTACTTCTGTTGAGAGAGAACGTGGGGGCGGTATGGGGGGTGGGAGTTACTCAGTATTTTGGAGAGATACTGGGGGGGTGAAACGTGGGTTAGAAGTAGTGGTCCGTCTTTTTTGGATCCTGGGCATTAATCGCAGAAAAATCATGAATGTCAAACATTATGTTACTGTTCATTTCAACTTTTTGATTGTTCTCCTTTAGTAATAAAGAAGTAGATAAGTAAGAGCCAACTTTTCATAGTTTTCAAATTTTTTGAAGCAGTTACATATATAAAGCAAATTGGGTACAGATCAAACGAAGCTTTCTATTTAAATAGGTTAATTACGGATAGATCCCCAGAGTATCCTCATTTGGAACTTAATACCCATCTAGTTTTATTTTTGAGTATTTTAAAAGACTTCATATCAAAGACGTATTTATTTAACACTATCTAAAGAGTTTTAATTGAATCTAGTTGGACTATGAAAAGTCTTTCCGTTTCGGAT
This sequence comes from Asparagus kiusianus, assembly GCA_022839385.1. Lineage (NCBI taxonomy): Eukaryota > Viridiplantae > Streptophyta > Magnoliopsida > Asparagales > Asparagaceae > Asparagus > Asparagus kiusianus. The sequence goes on along the minus strand of BQKN01067486.1, from coordinate 468,255 downwards.
AGACCTAATACTTAATAGTTTAAGCTTTTGAGTCAAAATTAATTTCTAACTTCTATAAACATAATAACTTACCATTTTGGGTTATCAAAATCTTCAAAATTATTTTCGTTAGCTGGGTAGCCCACATCTAACGGCTAAAGAAAAAAAAAAGAAAAAAAAACGAAAACTATAATGTTTTCCATATCTAGAGTGATTTCTTTGGATTCATTCAAAGAAAGTTTTTGTCCATGAATATTTAGAGCATTGCTAAAAGAAATTTATTATTATTTTTTAAAACTTAAAAAGAGAAAATGGAGGTAAACTAAAATACGAACAAATAATTAAGAAGCTAAATCACATTGAAAACTTATAAAGATAGAAAGCTCATACCTTTTCCATGGCATTCGTCATACTCGCATGGGATCGGATCTTGGTCCTCAAAATGATTGGTTATGAATCTAATGTAGCTTATAAGTCAAAAAAAAAATTCTTATTTGGCAAGATCTTAAGGTTCAAATCATGTCTATGTTAATTCCTTTTTTAACCTTACCATCTAAATGTAATTTCCTAGTTTAAAATTGCATTTCAATGTTAAAGCTCATATATGAATACCAATAAAAAAAATACATAATTTCCTAGTGTAAAATCTCGATACATTGCATTTCAACGTCAAAGCTCATGAAAGATTTGTTAGGAATTTAACCACCTAAATCCCTAATGCAACAGAAACGCAGAATAGAGAACAGTACACCAAGTTTAACGAGGTTCGGCAACTGCCTACGTCCTCGGGAGCCACACAGATAATTTCTTATTAATCAAACAAGAAATTATAATTTGAGAGCAAATCCCTAAACTGGGATTTCTCAGATGAACACTGTAGCTACAGTGTTAATAATAATTAAAGGATATGAACCCTTTCAATTCTCACTTGAGAATAAATAAACAACCCACAAATAAAACCCTTCTTTAATTCTCTATTTCTCTCTCTTCTTTAATCCCCCTCAAACACTGTTGAAGCTGGGGATAAATCAAAAAATCGCAGCAGCGATTTAGGGCAGCCGCCAGAGAGAAAAGTCGGAGGAGGGGAAGAAATCAGCAGCAACAAACCCTAGGCTGGAGGGGGGTTTTATAGGGAGAGTTGATGGGCTGTCGACAGCCTGTCGCCAGCGCTCAAACTGGACGCGAGCGTGGGAGGTCGCGTTCGTCGAGGGTTGCGTTCGTCGAAGGGTCTCGTTCGTCGAAAGGTCGCGTTCGCTCGCGGGCTTCGAACTCGCCTGCGACCATAGAAACTCGCCTGGAGTTTGCCATCCACGCTCGTCGGAGCTTCCGTCACCGGAGGAGGTTGGTTTCCACCCCCTAAACTAACAATCTCCCACTTGGAGACCAAACCGACATCAACAGGCTATCCCATCAAGCTCCTCTCCTGTGTGGCTCCGCCCTCATCATCTATGCATGAAGGCCAACTGAAGTTGCGCACAACTCCAGTTTCTGAACTGTCACCGTCTTTGTTAACATGTCTGCTGGATTCTTACTTCCTGGAATCTTTTTCAGTTTCAACACGTCATCTTCCAACAGGGATCTGATGAAGTGGTACCGAAACGCAATGTGCTTCGTTCTAGAATAAAATGCTGAATTCTTCGCCAAGTGTATCGCACTCTGGCTATCACTGTGCAAAACATTCTTCTCTTGTTTGAATCCCAGCTCTGTCAACAAACCCTGAAGCCATATCATCTCTTTACTGGCTTCAGTCACTGCAACATACTCAGCTTCTGTAGTGGATAGGGTAACGATCTTCTGTACCTGTGACATCCAACTAACAGCTGTAGTTCCAACGGTGAATACATAGCCGGTGGTGCTTCTCCGGTGATCAACTTCACCTCCAAAGTCTGCATCTACGTACCCTTGCACTTCTACCTCTCCCTTACCAAAGTACAAACACTTCTGTGTGGTGCCTCGTAGATATCTCAGAATCCACTTGACCGCTTCCCAATGAGCTTTTCCTGGATTCGACATAAACCGGCTGACCACTCCCACTGCATGGCCAATGTCTGGTCTCGTACAGACCATTGCGTACATCAAACATCCGATAGCTGAGGCGTAAGGAACCTGAGCCATACTCTCTTTCTCTTCTTCTGACTGAGGAGACTGATCCTTCGACAGACGAAAATGGCTAGCCAAGGGTGTGCTCACAGGCTTGGCATCGCCCATGTTGAATCTTTGCAAAACACGGTTGATGTACTCCGTCTGAGATAACTGCAAGAGACCTCTCTTCTTATCTCTCGTGATTTTCATTCCAAGGATCTTCTTCGCTGGACCCAAGTCCTTCATGTCAAACTCCTTTGACAGCTGCTGCTTCAAACTCTTGATATCCTTCATATCTGCTCCTGCAACCAACATATCATCAACATACAACAGTAGGATGATATAGCTGGACTGATATCTTTTGAAGTAGCAACAGTGGTCGGCGTTGTACTTCTGGAAACCTTCCTTATGCATAAAGCCGTCAAACTTTCTGTACCACTGCCTTGGGGCTTGTTTCAGGCCATACAAGCTCTTCTTGAGTCTGCACACCAGGTTCTTCTTCTTTTCTTCTGAGAAACCTTCTGGCTGGTGCATGTATATCTCCTCTTCTAGATCTCCGTGAAGAAACGCCGTCTTCACGTCTAACTGCTCGAGATGAAGATCTTCAATTGCTACAATACTCATCACTGTCCTGATAGTATTTAGCTTCACCACGGGAGCGAAAATATCGGTGTAGTCAATTCCTTCCTTCTGCTGGAAACCCTTGACAACTAGCCGGGCTTTATATCTTCTGGAACCATCCTGCTCCTCTTTCACCCGGTACACCCATTTGTTGTGGAGTGCCTTCTTTCCCGTGGGCAACTCAGCTAGTTCCCACGTCTGGTTTGATATGAGAGACTTCATCTCATCTTTCATGGCAAGCTCCTACTTGCTCGCATCTCCACACTGACAAGCTTCATCAAAGCTTTCAGGCTCCCCACCATCTGTCAGCAACAGATAGTTCATGTATCTCCTGTTGGGTACAGGAGGACGAGAAGATCTTCTTAATATCGGAGCTGGTGCGTCGGGCTCCGGCGCGTCATCTTGTCCAACAGGCTCTTCTTGCTGAGGACCCTCTGCATTGGGTTCTTCCGAGAGGTTACTTGGGACATCATCTGCATCTACAAATATTGACTCGCTCTCTGAGTTATCTGTCTTGTGCATGTCCTTGTACATCACCTTCTCGTTGAATATCACATCTCTGCTCCTGATCACTTTCTTGTTTTCGTTGTCCCAGATGTGGTAGCCGAACTCATCTTCATCATAGCCGATGAAAGTGCATTTCTTTGACTTGGGATCAAGCTTATTCCTGCCTTGATCACTAATATGCACGTAAGCTACACAACCGAAAACTTTAAGATGTGAGAGTTTTACCTCCTTTCCGCACCATACTTCCTCTGGTATTCTGTGTTCCAATGGAACCGATGGACCTCGGTTGATCAAGTAAGCTGATGTGTTGACTGCTTCTGCCCAGAACTGCTTTGGCAGGCATGACTGTACCCGAATGCTTTTGGCTCTCTCTGTCAACGTTCGGTTCATCCGTTCAGCTACATCATTTTGCTAAGGCGTGCGGGGCACGGTTCTCTCCATTCTGATCCCGTGCTCATTGCAGAACTTCTTGAATCCGGTGTCTTCATACTCACCGCCATTGTCGGTCCTGAGCTTCTTTATTCTCAGACCGGTCTTATTCTCGACCATAGCTTTCCATCTCCTGAAAGCCTCAAATACTTCTGACTTATGCTTCAGAAAGTAGACCCACACTTTCCGAGAGTGGTCATCGATAAAAGTCACGAAGTAGTGTTTTCCACCAATGGACGCGGTGGTTGTTGGTCCCCACACATCTGAGTGAACGAGCTCTAGCTTCTCTTTCCTGGGGGTTTTGCCACTCGTTTGAAAGCTAACTCTCTTCTGCTTTCCGAGTATGCATTCTTCACACATATCCATCTCCACTGACTGCAGTCCTGGGAGTTTTCCCTTTGTGTGCATGATTTTCATCCCCTTCTCACTCATATGACCGAGTCTCTGGTGCCACAGCTTTGAAGTCTCACTGCCTGCTGCAACTGAGATCAAACAACGTGCACCTGCTGTCATATATAGGGTACCAGTCTTCCTGCCTCGGGCAATTGTCATTGCGCCCTTTGAGATCTTCCAATCATCTCCATGGAAGGTCGTGGTATATCCTTCGCCAGCCAACTGGCCTACGGATATTAAATTCTTTCTCAGGTCGGGAATATGCCTGACATCCTTCAGCTCCCATACTGACCCGTTCAACTTAATTTTCACCACGCCTTTGCCCACAATAGCACATGGTTGATCATCACCAAGATATACGTATCCAAAATTTTCGGGAGTATACTTCTCGAAGAATTCTTTCTGAGAAGTAGCATGGAACGACGCTCCTGAATCTAACACCCAAGATTCCTCCTTGCTCTCCAAAGAGCATATCAATGCGTCGTCTCCTCCTGAAGTAGAGGTGACATTCACCTCTGCCTTCGCTTCTTTCTGTGCGCTCTTGCACTGATTCTTGTAATGCCCGGTCTTTCCACTATTCCAACACTCGATAGCCTTCGAGCTGTTGCTTGGATTCCTTGATTTGGACCTCCTGTCCTTTGATCTACCTCTGTAGTTTGATTTTCCTCGTCCGTTTCCTCTGGTTGAATTTCTACCTCTTGACTCTTTATGCAATACTGAAGAGGTTGTAGCTTCACCAGTCTCTCTCCATCGGATCTCCTCACTGAGAACCAAATCACGAACGTCGCCGAACTTTAACTTTTTCTTTCCCGACGAGCTACTCACAGCTGTGACTGTAGCGTTCCAACTCTCTGGTAGGGAAGACAAAAGTATCAACGCCCGAACTTCATCATCAAACTCAATCTCAACTGAACTCAATTGGGTTGTAACCGTATTAAGTTCATTGAGGTGTTGTGCTACTGACGCGCCTTCCGCCATTTTCAGATTGAATAACCGCCGCATCAAATGAACTTTATTCGCGGCTGATGGCTTCTCATACATGTTTGAGAGAGCTGCCATTAAACCTGCCGTGGTCTTCTCCTTCGCTATGTTGAACGCAACATTGCGAGTCAACGTCAATCTGATAACTCCGAGGGCTTGTCTATCTAGAAGGTTCCACTCTTCTTCCTTCATAGAATCCGGCTTCTTCCCCGATAGTGGTTGATACAGATTTTTCTGATACAGATAATCCTCTATCTGTATTTTCCAGAATCCGAAATCTGTTCCATCAAATTTCTCAAGTCTTATTTTCCCTTCATCTGCGGCCATGGCTCCCACTTGAATCTGACTTCCTCTAGATCGTTTCACGCTCTGATACCAGTTGTTAGGAATTTAACCACCTAAATCCCTAATGCAACAGAAACGCAGAATAGAGAACAGTACACCAAGTTTAACGAGGTTCGGCAACTGCCTACGTCCTCGGGAGCCACACAGATAATTTCTTATTAATCAAACAAGAAATTACAATTTGAGAGCAAATCCCTAAACTGGGATTTCTCAGATGAACACTGTAGCTACAGTGTTAATAATAATTAAAGGATATGAACCCTTTCAATTCTCACTTGAGAATAAATAAACAACCCACAAATAAAACCCTTCTTTAATTCTCTATTTCTCTCTCTTCTTTAATCCCCCTCAAACACTGTTGAAGCTGGGGATAAATCAAAAAATCGCAGCAGCGATTTAGGACAGCCGCCAGAGAGAAAAGTCGGAGGAGGGGAAGAAATCAGCAGCAACAAACCCTAGGCTGGAGGGGGGGTTTTATAGGGAGAGTTGATGGGCTGTCGACAGCCTGTCGCCAGCGCTCAAACTGGACGCGAGCGTGGGAGGTCGCGTTCGTCGAGGGTTGCGTTCGTCGAAGGGTCGCGTTCGTCGAAGGGTCGCGTTCGCTCGCGGGCTTCGAACTCGCCTGCGACCATAGAAACTCGCCTGGAGTTTGCCATCCACGCTCGTCGGAGCTTCCGTCGCCGGAGGAGGTTGGTTTCCACCCCCTAAACTAACAAGATTTAAGTTGGGGTGATTATTAACTATAAATAATTTACTGTATATACTTTTTTTTAACATAGTTCGTAGGTTATTCTGTTCTTTAGACAGGAATCATCATATCAAGTCTTTCAATTTACTATTGGCACATCACCTTAAAATTTCATACTTACAGTCATACCCATATTTTCTTTTTCCATTTGAAATGGTGAAATTTGCAGAATCATGCTCTTTGTTCTCAATCATGCTCATGTAAATCTTTGTATTTCTAGTCCGCAAACTTGAAAACTAGAAAATTTCTCGTTTATGTATTAGATCTCAGAAGCTTTCCGTTGATTGCAGTTACTAAAATTCTGATGACGACTGAAACTACAAAGTAACATGTTACTCATTAGTAGCGAACTTATTCTAGTCAAATATAAACATTTTTTAAGGATTTTTTTTTTTAACACTGCATAACCTGAATAGCATTTGTATTCATCCGAACAAGCAAATTCACCATCATCAAGAAAACATTCGGAGTCTCTTGATCAGAAATATA
>BQKN01067486.1:451585-461671 GCA_022839385.1 Asparagus kiusianus | reverse complement strand
GTTTTAAATATCGACCAATAATCGATATTATCGCCGAGTTATCGGATTTGGGAGATTTCCGCAAAGATAAGTAGGATTTTTAATCGGTTATCGTTTTTTGAAGTTTATCGGCGAGTTATCAACGATAAAGGCACTTGTCGACCGATAAGTAGGCTCTAAATATCGGCTTTATCGGCCGATAAGTAGGATTTGGGAGCTTTTACTTTCTTTTAAATTTTCTCTTTGAATGTTTACAAATTATGAGCTATTTGTTACTTTTGGAACTTGGTTGATTGGTGATAAGCTAATGTTTGTTTATAGATATTGATAATGGCTAATAACTACTAAATATCAACTTAGTAAGTTAGTTTATGAATCTCATGATTAAACAATAATTATGTAGATGCGTAGATGGTTCTTCATTTTTGATGTTATCTTATTATTTGCTTGTTTATTATTCCATTTGACTAACATTATATTTTTTCAAGATTATGTTTGTTTATTATTTGCTAGTATATTACTCCGATAAATACTACTTATCCGTGATATATCCCCGATTTTTGCTATCCGATAAGGATTTTGACCGTCCGATAAATCCCCGATAAGTGACATTTAAAACCTTGCCTTAGTCAACCTGAAATGACTAGCTAAATGTGTGCTAACGGCCTTAGCACCGCTCATTCCAAACCTCTCAAGCACCCGCCTAATGTAATCGACCTGAGATAACCGTAATGTGCCCAAGAGCTTGTCTATACTAATCTTCATCCCCAATATCTACTTTGTTGCGCCTAAATCCTTCATGCCAAACTCACTCGACAACTGCTTTTTTAGTTTTTTGATCTCACCCAAGTCTGAACCGGCCACTAGCATGTCGTCGACATATAGTAGCAAGATAATGTAGCTGGTGTCAAGCTTCTTGAAGAAACAGCAATGGTCCGCATTGCACCTGGAGTATCCGTTCCTATGCATGAATCCATCAAACTTTTTGTATCATTATCTTGGATCTTGTTTCAGACCATACAAGCTCTTTTTTAATCTGCAGATCATCCTTTCTTTTCCTTTCTGAGTGAACCCTTCTGGCTGCTGCATGTTTATTTCTTCTTCTAGGTCACCATGGAGGAAGGTTGTCTTCACATCTAACTGCTCGAGATGTAAATCTTCAGCTGTAATAATACTCAGACCCGATCTGATGGTAGTTAGTTTGACTACAGAAGAGAAGATTTTTGTGTAGTCAACTCCTTCTTTCTGCTAAAATCCTTTGACCACCAACCTTGTCTTGTATCTCTTGGAACCATCATGCTCCTTCTTGATTTTGTACACCCATTTGTTACTCAAAGCTTTCTTTCCTACTGACAACTTCGCAAGTTTCCAAGTCTTGTTAGAGTTCAGGGACTTTATCTCATCTTCCATAGCAAGCTCCTACTTGCTTGCATCATCCACTCGACACGCTTCATCATAGCTTTATGGCTCTCCACCGTCACCCAATAATAAGTAGTTCAAATGAGCTCTAGACTGTAGTGATGGATACTTTATATTTGGCTTTGGAACTTTTACTGACCGCCTCAACTCTCTAATGGGTGAACCAGCCTCTGCATCTACCTCCTCTGAAGTAGTTTCATCCATCATCTCTTCTTCAACCTCTTCTCCTGCGTCCTCATCAGAACTAGCTTCAAAGTTACTTTCTTCTAGAACATCATCCGGCTTAAAGTATGTAGGCTCTGACTGCACTAAGATTGTGGACTTAACAGCATCACGATCTTTGTATAGGACTGCTTCATTGAATACAATGTCCCTGTTTCTGATGATTTTTTTGTTCTATTCATCCAAAACTTATAGCCAAACTCATCACCACCATAGCCAATAAAATAGCATTTCAAAGACTTAGCGTCAAGTTTGTTTCTAACATGATCACTCAAATGAACATATGAAACACATCGAAAAAACTTTAAGTGAGAAAGGTTTACCTTCTTCCCACTCCATACTTCTTCAGGTATTTTATGCTCCAAAGGCACTGATGGTCCCCAGTTAATCAGGTAAGCAGCTGTGTTGACTGCTTCTGCCTAGAATTGCTTTGCGAGTCCTGCTTCAAGTCGCATGCTGCTAGCTCTTTCAGTCAATGTTCTGCTCATTCGTTCTGCTATGCCGTTCTGCTAAGGTGTACCTGACACTATTCTCTCCTATCTGATGCCACTCTCATAGCAAAATTTCTTAAACTTTGAATCTTCATATTCACCTTCATTATCTGATCGTAATTTCTTAACCTTCAATCCTGTTTCGTTTTCTACCATAGCCTTCCATCTCTGAAGACTTCAAACACTTTATTTTTTTATGAAATAGACCTAAGTCTTCCTCGAGTGATCATCTATGAAAGTCACAAAGTATAACCTTCCACCAGTGGACTGTACTGATGTTGGACCCCACACATCTGTGTGAACTAGCTCAAGCTTCTCTTCATTCGGTGTTCTGCCAACTATTTTAAAACTTATTCTCTTTTGTTTCTCGAAGATGTAACTTTCACATGAGTCAAAATCAATCAACCTCAAACCTGGTAACTTTCCATTCGATTGCATAACCTTCAGGGCTTTGCTACTCATGTGACCAAGCCTCTGGTGCCATAAATTTGGTTCTTCTTTACTTTCAACCACTACAATGGATCCACGTGCATTTGTCGTCATGTAGAGAGATCCACTCTTCGAACCACGGGCAACAATCATAGACACCTTGGTAACCTTCCACATATCACATGTGAAGGTTGATGTATATCCCTCCTTTGCCAACTGTCCTATGGAAATCAGATTCTTCCTTAAGCTAGGAACATGTCTCACATTATTCAGCTTCCATATAGACCCATTGAGTTCAGTTTGCACCGCTCCTTTTTCAACTATATCACATGGTTGATCATCGTCAAGATAGACTTTTCCTAAGTTTCCTGAAACATAGTTCTCAAATAAATCTCTATTTGAGGTAGCATAAAACGAAGCTCCTGAATCTAGCACTCATGATTTTGTTTTGCTCTCCACCGAGCAAATAAGGGCATCATCTGATTCTCCTGAACGACATTCGCTTCAGTCTTGTTCTTCTTGTCTTTCTTAGGTTCCCTACATTGATTCTCATAGTGCCCAAACTTACCATAATTCCAGCAGTCAATCTCTTTCTTGCTTTTGTGATTTCTAGATCTTGACCTATCGTTCTTCGAATTAGGTTTACCATGGCTATTCCCTCTATTTTTGTTTTTATTTCTGCCTCTACTCTCAAAATTTAATACCGACCCTGAATTGAAAACTCCTTGTCTTCTTATCTCCTCGGTCATAATCATGTCTACAACTTATAAAAACTTCAGTTTTGATTTTCCACATGACCTACTAATCAAAATAACGGTGCCCTTCCAACTATCAGGCAATTGACCAAGTATTAACAGAACTTGAATTTCAGCATCAATTTAATATTAACGGAGTTTAGTTGATCCGTAATCTCATTAAACTCATTCAGGTGTTCCTTAAATTTTTGGTTCTCGGACATCCTCAAATTAAACAACTTCTTTATGAGATGTACCTTATTCGCTGCTACAGATGGTTGTTCGTACATACTAGATAGCGTAGCCATAAGATCCGCCATTGAATTCTGATTCTTGATGTTGAAAGCTACAGATTTGGACAGGGTCAACCTGATTGCTCCAAGGGCCTTTCGATCTAATAGCTTCCACTCTTCATCCTTCATATCCATCGGCTTCTCCCAATGGTAGATATAGATTCTTCTGATAGAGGTAGTCTTCTATCTGCATCTTCCAGAACCCAAAGTTTGTCCCATCAAACTTCTCGATCTTAGACGTCTCCTTCTCAGATCCCATGTCTCTGATCTTAAATCGTCTGCGTCGAACCTGGTCATTTTGATACTAATTGATAGGGATCTAACTAACCCCCAGATGCGATTTGGAAATAAAGATGAGAGAGAAGAGAGAAAAAATAATCACACAAAACACACAAGATTTACGTGGTTCACTTCTCGATATGAGAAGCTACGTCCACGGTTATTGCAGGAGAAAATTTTAATATTTTCGTCAATCTTACAAGTTGCTCTAATATCCCCTTTTAATAACACAAGGGTTAATACAAAAAGGATTCTTAAACAGTTCAGCAAAAACGAGCCCAGACCTAAAAAAACCGACTCACGGTCGACCGCAGATACATTCACAATCAACCGCAAAAAATCCCGAGACTAAATCTGATTACAGGGTTTGGCGCGATCGACCGCACATGATGTCGCGGTCGACCGCAAAAAGTCCAGAGACTTTTCGTGGACCTGTGCACGTTAGCGGTCGATCGTAACGCCACTCGAGGTCGACCCTGAAGCCTCCAAGCTGATTCCTTCGTCGTTTTGCCTGACCTTCATCGCTGTCGTTCCTGTTCCTCTAATTTCTCATGTTTCCTCTTCAAAAATAAGGTATAGGGAAAGTCGAATAGTTAGGCTCCATATATCCTAACAAACACCACTCCCCCTAGCGCGCCCTTTCCACGAGCAACTTCCAAATATTTAAGACCAGCTACATGAATCATATTCTTCCTTTCCATTCTATTGTGGCCTTCTCCTCCATTAAGTTAATCAGTATGATCTCCTTCTCAATTACTTTCAACCAAACTGTTTTAGGTCTACCTCTCGATCACTTTGCCCTATTAACTACAATATCATTATTTTTTCTCAACGGTGCACTAAGAGGTCCCCATTGTAAATGACCAAATCACCTTTGTCGATTCTCTCTTATTTTATCATCAATAGAAGCAACATCTAATTTACTACGAATGCACTAATTACTTATCCTATCTTATAATGTGTACCCACAAAACTATCGTAGTATTCTCCTTTCTACTACACTTATTTTTTGCACATATTTTTTTAATTGCCTAATATTCTGATCCATAAAACATTGTTGGTCTTGTAACCGTCTTATAAAATTTTTCCTTTAGTCTCACAGGCATTCTACGATCATGTAAGCCTCCCCAGGCACTTCTTCATTTTAACAATCTTGAATATCATCATCATGATAAGTGATTGATCCTAAATAACAAAAGTGATTAATTTTAGATATATCTTGAACATCAATATGTATTGTAGGGAGATCTGCTTTGGGTGTAATGGAAAAGAGGCATAACTAAAAGAATCGAAAAAGCTTTTATTATGTCACTTAAGTTATAGAAGAATTCTTGAACCCATTAAAAAAGACAAGTTCTTCATTACCCAAAATAAAATAACCACTTAGAATAGCGAAATATATTATATTTGTCGAAAAATGCAAAACGATATGGAGATGACACTCGTTGTGTGTTTTGACCAATTATAAGAGTCCAAGCTAAAGTAAGTTGAGTCTTTAGTGTTGGAAGACAAGGGATATCTTGATTCAGAAATGGGGTACTTCTATCAAAGAAAAGATTCTTGATCGGTCCAGAGGGGGTAAATTGATGGTATGGTTGGCTTCTTTGCGCTAAGCACTCTTACATTGTATGCTTGGCTTCTTTGCACAGATTGCTTACGCAAGATCAATCAAGAAATTTGGCATCTCCTCTGCAAATGCATATCTATTGTGTATGAAGGATGAAAAAACACATGAACATTTGTTTTTTAGATGCTCTTTTTCCTCCGGAGCATGAAATAGTACAAGGCAATGGCTCAGGCTTGCTTTTCACAGCTGTGAACGGAATGCTATTGTTGGTCGGTTTGCAGATAATTGCAAGAAGGGACAGTTTTGGAATAGGATCGAGGTGTGCCTTTAATGCTACTGTGTATGAGTTACGGAGAGAAAGGAATATGCAATTACATGATGGGAGGTGCAGTGAGGTAATGGCTGTTGTGGAAAGGATCAAAATGTTGGTTTATATGGCTATTTTTCACCATAATATTCATCCCAAAGGGAAAAAAATTATTGAGTTTATGATGCAAAGCTATATAGTTATTGATATGTACTTTTTTCACTTGTGGTTCAATATAGGATGGATAGTGCAAGCCTCAGGTACGCCTGAGTAGTATGCTGCATATATTTCACATTTGGTTTATGAATAAAATTTTCATTGACCAAAAAAATGCATTATAGGGTTTTTTCTTTTAGCTTTACTAAAAATGCATTCCATGTACTCCGTTGTTATTCTAATAGTTCTAAATCCCTTAGTTTTGAGAGCTTTTCTCCGCCTTTTCCCATTAGAAATTATATATTTTCTAGTATTGTCAAGTATCATTAAATAAGGGCAAATTAGCATACATCATGGAACTTTATCCTGAACATGTCTAGTGAGTTGGTCTGTAAAATTGACAAAATATAATATAACTCTTTAAATAAAGACTAAAAAACTGACATGGTTATTGTGTCTTGTTCTCCGACATGAATGCTCTGCATTCAGAATTTTCATCATGAATTTTGATTTTCATAATTCAAACTCATTACTCTTCTCGTTAACATTTTATATTATATTTTTAATAATTAAGAGGCATTACTCTGATTTATAAAGTTCAGGGAGGTTGCTGTGGTTTAGAAAGCAAGGGGTTTTGAGCATGACGACACAAAGTCCAGAGAAGTTTTCAGGATTACACCAATTAGGAGAGGTGTTCTGAGTGATAAGATTATAGTTAATTGGCCAAAGAAGTCTCGAGGTAGACGTAAACGAAATTGGTTGGAAGCAATTAAGAGAGACATGAAAATAGTAAACTTAATGGAAGAGATGACCCAAAATAAAATTGATAGAATAGAATTCATGTAGTTGACCTTAATTATTTGAAATAAAAGCTTTGTTGTTGTTCTATCAACACTTATCATCACTCATCTGAACTTTTACGGTTTGGTTTCTACAGATGTAAGGAAGCTTCTTGGTAACATGCATCATGTAGCCAAAATTTTCATGTAGCCAAAACTTCTTAGTTTTATATATGAGACTTACCTTCTGTCTAAGACACTCTCGGGAAAAAGCAGGGACTTTTGCCGGGTTGTAAAGCATTAAGGGCATCACTGGAGAATCATTGTCCCCAAGAACCTCAAAACCCATCTTTTTAAGTTCTGATCTGAAGAAATTGCTGTTCTCACGAATTTTTGCAAGCTTCACAGCCCCTATCCAAATAAAATTAACAAGTGAGAATGTTTCCAGTACAAACATAACTGAAAAAAGAATTGGGTTAGGAAGAAAATCCCTGTTTACCCCTATTGGACCCATCTTCACCAAGAATAACCTTAAGCGCGCATATTGCCTGTTCTACCGCAGGTGGTGGCATGGATGTTGCATAAATATGTGCAGGGCATGTGTGCTTCAGGTACTGAACTGTATCCTGGTAAAGGGTCCAAAGGAAGTTCAGTAGTGAAATTGTTATCCATATCCTCTAAAATTTCACTGTCATAACTATTTTGAGGTCAAAGGGTAATTGCAGATAGACTCCCAGTACTATCACCCAATTGTAGATAGACCTGTGTAATTCTATTGTTGCGGATAGAACCAACAGCGGAATTTTTTAACTCTTTTACCTTTAAAGAAAGAGAGAATTGTTTTTTGACAAACAGAGCTCCTGAGGGGAAAATATAAATAAAAAATTCACTCAGGGGTCCGTCCGCAATAATATAGCTATAGGTTATCAGCAACTGGTACGGGGTCGATCTGTAATTCCTTGATAGTATAAGGGGCCTATTCACAATTAGCCCAATGTAAAAATAAACATACCTTTGATGCTGCGATGTAGCCTCCACAAGATCCAAATGATTTTGAAAGTGTTCCCATCATTATATCTATATCAGCAGGGTCTACTCCGAGGAGCTCACAAACACCTCTGCCTGTTTTTCCAACCGCACCCATGCTATGTGCCTCATCGATGTAAGTATACGCCTGTAACGAAGAAGGCACAAGATAAGTCTGTTTCCATTAGTCACTAGTTGATGCTCTCTATGAATTTTTGTCCATAAATTTGATCTGACACACACACAGATGGCCACGCCTCCCTCCCTTCCTCCCACCCACTCGCGCACCCACGCGCATATATAGGAACGAAAAGTGTTCCTAAGGTGACACCTTACATTTAATTTGATGAAGCACCTTCAAAACTACGTTATATGCAACCAGTTGACTAGATCCACTTCGTTCATTACAATTTATATCTTACGGATTCTATCTAGACAAAAAATTAGGCATATTGGGTTATAGTTACTCATACATCTAGTGATTGTAAAATTGATGGTTTTATGACAATACAACTAAAGATAATGAAAAATAGGTGTTAGAAGTATTGAAACATCATGCTTTTTATTGTTATAGATGTTTCGGAACATTTAGATCATGATAAATGAAGCGGGTCATCTACTGGAAGAGTCTAACATGTGCATCAAGAGATGATTACTTAGATTGAATCTAAAGTGTTACCCTAGAATACTAAATACACACACATAATGATAAAATGAGATGGTGAGATGAGATTCTTATCGTGAGATGACCCAATAGGCTACCTGATACAATGATTGGCACCGTCTATCGAAATATGCACTCATCATGATCTGTGTATAGGAAAATCCCATTGTTTACATATTTCTAATCATTATATCAACTATGTGCAAAATGAACAACTATTAAGTTGTCTGAAAACTCATCATATGAAACTAGTTTGGTTTATAGTCTAGAAGACTCCAAACTATATGAAAATTTCACCACGTACATTTGATGATGTTCGGAACAAGATGTACACTACCGATCATGAATTAAATGAGCCGATTAATCTATCTCACGATAAAATAGGGTTACAATATACCTAGAGTGTAATTATCTAGTACCACACATTTTTCCGCCGTTGGATTTTATAGATTGATCAAGATTAAACCATCCCAAGATCATCCGGAAACATATTAAATTTGTTTTTTTAGCCCTTTATGTTGACATAGTATTTTTATTTAGATTCTTGAACCTGTTAATTAGCAATCATATAATTAGAGCTGCACATGTGATTCTTTATGTCAGCATGCGGCATGAGATGCTTTATGGCTTGAACTAATATTAGTGGTCATGGGCTTAAAGTTGTAGTTCCAAATTTGTACATCTACATAGAAGTGCATAAAGTAAGTTTAATAACTTTTTTAATAATCTAATTACTTTACCGCCGTCAGGAAACATACGCGATAGGCATATCCTTAATTTTTAACATAAATATTCTGCCAACTCATGGAGCAAACATCATTATTCATGTACAACTCAATAAAGAACGCTTCATAACATTCCTCTGTGGTCCTCACCAAATATTTAAGTCATTTAATCTTTAACAATTTATAAAATCCAATGGTGAAAATAGATGTAAGCTAGTTACATCCTAATGGCTTGTTTGGATTGAGGGGAATAAGGGAGAAGAGAAGTTAGGGAAACCATTCACCTTGTTTGGGAACATTTAGGAGGTGAAGTTATCACCCTAAGTCCCCTTAGTTCACCCCTTAATAGTATAAAATTTGTTACCCCCCAAATTGGTGTGTAACCAAGGGGAAGGGAACTCCCTTCCCTTC
Organism: Asparagus kiusianus; assembly: GCA_022839385.1. Taxonomy (NCBI): domain Eukaryota; kingdom Viridiplantae; phylum Streptophyta; class Magnoliopsida; order Asparagales; family Asparagaceae; genus Asparagus; species Asparagus kiusianus. Next base: position 452,190 of record BQKN01067486.1, on the reverse strand, counting down.
CATTCCCTTCTCTCACCTAGTTTCCCTTAACTTCCCTTAACCCAATTGAAATCCAAACACACCCAAGTATATTGTAACCCTACACACACAAATATACACATACATAAATATATGGGGATGACTACCTAGTTATGCTCTATGAAAAATGACCTTATTCATCCCTCTTTTACCAATAAAGCAAGGGTAAACACGCCATTAAGGAGATGACAGCTCATTGAATTTAATGCCCTAATCTCATGAGTTATTGACCAAATTATCATCTCTTTTACCTATTTCAATATACTTCCTCTTTTATCAAGGAACTTCACCGTTGTTCCCAAATGACCAAGTTCATGGTGTACATCGGATCTCTAACTCAAGTAGCTTATAGCTCACATTTGAAACCGTCAGCCCAATCCTTAGCGGTTCTAAGCTATGGCAAAAATTTTAGCAAGGTTATCGATAGCGGATAGCGTTTCGTAGCGGTGAGGATCCGCTACGATTATTTGGGGCTATAGCGGCAAAAAGCGTATAGTCAAATAGCAATCTAATATATATATATATATATCTTGTGGGGAGAGAGGAAAAAGGGAGAAGAGAAGTTAGGGAACCCATTCACCTTGTTT
>BQKN01067486.1:415368-451185 GCA_022839385.1 Asparagus kiusianus | reverse complement strand
TATATATATATATATATATATATATATATATATATATATATATATTCAAAAAAATTAAAGAAAAATCTAGAAAATTCAAAAGTGTATATTTTATGATCTAAAGAGATCCTAAACATGAAATAGCTATGTAACCATCACATAATACCGAAGATAACTGAAGGATGGCTCAAAGAGTCGTTGTCTTCGAGAAGATGAGTAGAGTGGTGAGAGGACTGTTGTAGGAGCTCAAAGTGAGAGGATGTGAGAGGTGTTGTGGCAATAAGAGGAGGTGCTTAGGAAGGTGCCAGAGGCTATAGAAGACGATAGGAAGACGTCGAAAGTCGCTAGAGGTGGCGGGATGCGGTGGGAGGCAATGACCATTTTGGAGGAATTAGGGTTTTTTAGAGTTGGATCACAAGAGGGAGACTCATGAGAGAAAAAACAATGATAAGTAATAACTTAAGACATCGGGTCTTCTAGGTGCGGGTGGGTAACTTAAAAAAACCTAAAAACACTTTTAAATAGCAATCAAAAAGCAATTACCTGCAATCACCCACTATTCACTGCTATGACGTGCTATTAGCCTATTTTGCAAGTGAAAAGCACATACTCTCAATATGTCACCGCTATTAGGCGATAGCAATACGGAAGGGGCGGCTAACGCTATTAGCGTTGTTATTATAGTGCTATTTACCACTATTTATAACAATGATTGATAGGATAACATTATCATCCTTCATCAGAACACATGCCCTTCTTTAGATAGCTACTCACTAATAAGGATTGACACAAGGTACTTCATCATCTAGAAGTAGATTTATTTTTTAAATAAAAGTCTAAAGCAGAGTAAAGATGACTCTTTTGTTGGAGAGAAGTTTTAAAATCAAAGTTGGAATCATCTTATAATTATGTTGGTCATTTTAGAATAAGAAAAGGAAAATATTAGTTCTCATATAAGCTTTTGAATAAGAATCGAGCCAGGAATCTAAAGTAGAGGATGTTTTTCCTTGGTTTTCATCAAGCATCTTTCTCATTATCATAGGAAATAAAAGTACAATGTAAAAAAGGAGTAGAGGATTTTAATTGCGGTAGTTATAGAAGAGAAATTGATTTTATAGCTCATGAAATTAGTTATTTAATTGCATGAGCTGTCCTCTCTTACTAAAGACAAAAAAGCACCCTTACTTTATTAATAAAATAACGATAAATTCTGCCATTTTCTACAGCATATAACTAAAGCATATAACTATGTTGGTTATACCCAGGGAAACAAGAAACCTTCTCATATGTATGTGTGTAAGGTAGCTACAGATAGACTCCCTGAGCTATCTGACATTACTACCTCTGTAGTTTCATTGTTGCAGATAGACTCTCTAGGTTAAATTTTTCTGACTCTTTTACCATTTATGAAATTTTGACAAATATTGCCCCTGATCAAATTAGTGAGTATAGCTAAGGGTTAGAGAGTCAAAATTTTAACCTAGGGGGATCTATCTGCAGCAATGAAACTACGGGAGTAGTAAGTTCACAAGAACAATTTGATAGGGGGCCTATGTGCAATACTACAATTAACCCTTTATATAAAAGCAAACCTTATATTTCTTGCAAATAGATATGATCTCTGGAAGTTTGCAAAACGCCCCCTCCATGCTATAGATTCCCTCAATAATAACTAGTATTTTCTTCCACGATCTACGTGTCCGAGGTTGTCCAGCAGCAATCTGCTCTCTTAGCACCTGCTCCAAGTGAGCCGGATCTACATGTAAAAATCCAATTTGTTAGACTACAAACTATAACCCTCAACCCTTATCATAACTTTGGAGTTTTGATTAAAGAGGATATAGAAACAAATTGTTGTTGTTGAGTGCGACCAGGTTACGGCCCATAAAAAGGACAATCAACTTATGGGGGTCATGTTAAAGTATATAAAATTATCACTCTTCAACCCTCGTCTCAATTTCAAAGTTTTGGTGCAATGGTACGGCCTTTAAGACAAATAAAGGTTTTTTATTTTTTGCTCAAATTATATAAAGCTTAATCCTGCACCAAAGATTCAGAACTTACTGTTGTTTTGGAAGACACGTACTGTTGCCCCTGATTCTCGTGCACCATTAACAATTGAATTATGGTTCAAAGAATCGCTAATTATCAACCCTCCCTGTTTATGGTCATCAGAAATTCCAAGAAATAATCTATTAGAGAACAAGAACAATAGCAACAAACACTTTATCCCAAATTTACGGGTTAGCTACATGAATCATATTTCTCTATTCAGTTATCTTAAGAGCTATCTCCTGCGTTAAGTTAACTATTCATAGTAGTCAGGAAAAAAACTCAAAAAGTTTGAAGTTCACACTGTTCAGTACAAACCTTCCCAATGAGCACGGGGATGACGGCAGAGTTCGTAACATAACCCGTACCAAATATAATGGCAGCTGGCTTTCCTACAAATCGAGCAACCAACTCCTCCAGTTCGTAGTGCAGATTTGTAGTTCCTAATGGAAGAAAAAATGGATTATTTTTTATTCAAAATCATCAACTTTTTTTTCATAATATTCATGAGGCTAATTATTAAATGGCTTACCTCACTTTGCACTCATTTACCCTCATTTGTTTTTGGCACTATTTAAATAGACTAAAGTTTTTAAAATTGGTATGTTAGTACCTTTTTTGTATGCAAAAGTGAGAATGTATTTGCTTCCCTCTTGATACTCCCACGCCAATTATAAAACTTTTTAACCTCACTGTTTGTTACTGTCAAACATATTACAGTTGTATTTTAAAACAAATTTGAGGTGGATTTAAGTAGAATTCAGGTAGGTGTAACAGTGAATTCAAAAAACATCAAAAAGCTCTGAAATTAGCACGTGAGTAACATATGAGAATATTGGAGAATATTCTCACATTTGCATAACAAAAAGTAATAAAGTGGCAATATTAAAAACTCTTAAGGTATATAAGTGCTGCAGAAAACATGTGAGTGTATATATCTGCAAAGTAGGTGAACAATAATGTATTTAATTGCTAACTAGCCTATTCATGAGGAAAAAAAAACATTCATACCTCCATCTACACGAGCACTGCAGGTGCTGGAAGAATATTTCTTCAAGGATTCAATAACACGAGGTGTACAATATTCATCTGCTGAAGCAAAACCAAGGTAGTTGAATGATCCTAGGTTGATGCATCTAGTGGAATTTGAGGTCCGGCTGCAGTAATAAAAACAAGTTAGATTCCTGCTCTCCATGTCTGAGTTAAAACAAATAATAATATTTAAAGCATCTAAAATCTCAGTCGTTAACAACCAAATGGAAGTATCAACATTTTTTATCCTATCTACATCCCTTGAATCATTCGTAAAACTGTATGTTCTAGCTCTTACAGACCATTAATCTTGGAAGACTAGTAAACTAGCATACATGATCTAAACATTAAAGGTGATATATTTTCTTAAAGGCGCAATTACTAGGTAGGATGAGCTAAAAAAATATTTGGGGGTACTTCCTATTAGCACTTACTGTAATGTCTTGTTATTGTCGTTGCTATAACGTTCAACCACATCAATCCAAGAATCTGGTGCGCTTGAAATTGGTCTGTTAGCACAATCCTGCAGAAAAAGAATTTTGCATCAGAATAGTTAAGAAAACGCACGTTTATATCACAAATACTCCTAGAAGAACTTGTACACATTATAGATATGATTCTCGATTAGCTCTTCAATCTCCAAGACGTGCTCACATTAGCCCACTCAAGAACAAATAAATATTCTTACCTTTTACAAATAACAAACCATTTATTTTTCTTTTTCTTACTCCGAGAGACAATGTTTTATCGTTTAAGCTATTGCATATGAAAACCTGCGGAACATCTTTTTGTATGCCTTCTAATATGCAAATCGTAAATTTCAAAGTTTATATTAAAAATCCATTACTTACTTTGAAACTGTCCACTTAGACAATTAGAATTGAAGAATAATCGTTACATGTAAACTCCTGTCAAGATTCCTAATGAAATTTTGTGCAATAGTCTTGTATTTCAGTCCGGGAGGCATCGAAAGAGTCTGAAACGAAACAAGAGGTGAAACAACGCGCAACACAGTGAAATGGCGAGGCAATAGTGGTGCACCGGATAGTTGGACCAGTCGGGTGCCTCTGGCGGTATACCAACCAGTCACATCAGTCTATCGAACCGGTCAGTCAGACCGAGTCAGGCTGATTTGTTTGTTTTGGAATTCTATTCGGATTAGGAGTCATATATGGTATTGTATAAGATTTTGAACCCTGTTTTCCAAGTCTTGGGTTTGATGATTGAAGCCAAGGAAAGTGCATATCGTAAAACTCTAAAAGAGAGTTAGAGATAAACTAAGGAGAGAAATCTAGGGTCTGGAGAGATCTTTTTGGTGAAATTGAGAAAGGGTTTCTTGTGAGTTCTTTCAAGAACACGAGAAGGATTGTATCTTTGTAATCTCTAATATAAAGAGAACTCAAATCTCTCCCGTAGATAGGCGATTGTTGAACCACGTAAATGCTTGCATTCTGTGTAATTGCTTTCTTTTCTGAAAGTGGTTTGCCTTCCTCTTCAGTTCGATCTCAAATTAAGTTATCGATTGATCGATTACTCTATGAAGAAGGAGGATACCTAATTGGGAGATTTGGTAATGCTTCGATAGGCAACGCTTCTGCATAGGACATTGATTTGTGCGTAACAATTGGTATCGAGTTGTGATAGGTGTGTCAACATGAACTTTAGTGTGGTAAATATCAGTAAAAATCACAACAAATTTTCTTTTGAATGCACATCCAGACACAACCATATCGCCTCAATATGCCAATAGAAAGTTGCATGACTAGTCAATGATCGAAGGAATTAAATATATACAAAGAATATAAGATTGCTTTACATCACTAGCCAATTAAAGTAGCTTTCAATCAGCTTTCCACCTCAACTAGAGGTAAGTATCAAGTATGCAACAACCTTCATCAACTAGATGCACTAATATATTTCTTAAAAAGTGAAAATTGAGTAGAATATGAACAATAAAGCTAAAAAAAATTTGAGTTCCAAATTAGCATTTAATCATTGAGTTGGGAAGAGAACTGAAACCTTACATCCTAATACAGCAACTCAACTCTTATCAAGTAATTCATGATGAAAAAATTAAACTTTTTAGTACAAAATCGGACCTGAACCCGACGATAAACCCTACGAACGTAAAAATCCTCCATCCCTGAACATATTGGCGCATATCCCTGTTCCAAAATCAAACCCAAAACATTTAGAATCAAATCCAACATAAAAACTTATATACGAATTCAACCCATTTCGAATCTCTTCTAGAAAAAAAGTAAAATCCAATAAGAAAGAAACGATCTTTTCATCACAAAAACTTCAAAAAATAAAAAATAATAATAGAGTGGATCACCGCTCTTTGCAGTTCCGCGCTTACGGGAATCTGGTAGATGTAGACAAAGGGAGAAAGTGGGCATTTTAGGTTTAAAATAAGGGTTGATTTGGCAAAGAAACCCCTGAACCACGGCTTTTTATACAACCCTCTTGAATTTTTACGTCTCGAAACTTTTTATACCACAAACAACAAACTGCTGCCCTTTATAAAACTCCATGTTTGATCTCGTCCAAACACTCCATCGTCCACGTCTTCCATTCTCATTAAAAAAAATCAAAATCTGTGTAAAAATTCTGTCTTCTTCTGTGTTCATGATATATCACTTATTTTTCTGTCTTCTTCTACTTTCGTGATATATGCATAGTGTGATGGGCACTTCTGAGCTACTATACAAAATTTTAACTTCGTTATCTCTGTTCACAAAAGATTGATATTACAAATAAATTAACTTATACATAATCCATTTCTACTCATTTTACTTTTAAATTTGCAATTATATGTAAATACTAAAAACAAACCAATGCTTTACTTTGCTTTAAAATGTAAAGCAAGTGTATCTACGTGCAATGCACGTGTATTATACTAGTTTTCCTAAAATATGCAAGGGAATATGTGAGGTATGTTACCAATGGGTTAGGAATAAAACAAAAGTTCATGAACTTTATTTCTTACTCCTTTGCCCCGAAGCGGGAAAAAATAAAAAACCTTGCATCCTCGGCTTCCAACCAGAGCCGGCCTAGGGGTAGGGCCACCAGGGCTATAGCCCGGGGCCCACAACTGAGGGGGCACTAGGGGTGGGTGAGTAAACTATGGGTGAACTAACATTCATTCGTAAATGTACCCCATGATAGTGATTAGTGACCGCCTCTTAGTCTTCTTCACCCCTACCCCTAGGTCGGCTCTAGGCTGGACAGCCTGGACCGCAGGATTATTTTACCCCCTCCTCCACTACACCGCTGTTTTTGGCGCACACCCAACAGAGAAAAAGAGACCCAAAGGAATAAAAGAAAAAAAAAGAAAAACAAATCTCTAAATTTGTCTTCGATTGCGATGTCTTTTACGTTTCGATCTTGATTTTTAGGGTTCCTCCTCTTCTCCTTCTGGATCTCTGGTGAGTGGTGAGTTCAATCACGATGAATTTTTTTTCCCTTTTTTTTGATGCAGTCAGTATTTTTTAGGGTTGCATAGCATAATGGTATAACTTCAGCACGAACCTGCGCTGTGAATAGAATCATAAGGATTGGAATCAGTATCCATGATGGAGGAGAAGAAGACATTCGGTGTTTCTTGATTAGTTTTTGATGTAGCACAAATGCATGTGATGATATATATATTAAAATTTGAAACTGCTGATGGAGTTTGGATCCTCTGTTTACCCCCCCCCCCCCTAATTGAGTAAAAGCTAGGTCAATTTTGCTGCTGATGGGTTTTGGTTATGTTATTCAATTGTGTATGAGCCAGAGCTCTGAAATGTTGAACTTCCTTTGATAACTCATTAACTCTTGATTTTATGGTTCATTATTTAATCTAAACTTTTGTATCAGGATGCTCTTGATTAAGCCCCAACTCTGACCTCGGCTCGTGGAGTTCGACTGGACTGATAGGCAGCGACTTTCTTCGAAGGTACTTTTTTTACAATAACATATAGAATTTAGATGTATAAATTTTGTAAATTGTAAATTTGTAATACATATTTTTTTAACTTTTTCTTATTTATTATTTGATTCAACAGAAACATTGGCTGGGATTCTTGATCTTTATAATTGGAAGTTTCAAGTGGAAGAACATATGCTCAAAATCCAGGTTTTATTGTTCTTTGTTCTTTGTTAAGTGTTTATTATAAAAATAAAAAAAATGTTTCCAAAGAAACAACTTTTCGGAAATCCCAAGAGACAAAAAAAAGAAAAAAAACGATGAAATTGCTCAAAGTTTAAGAGGATCGTTGAATAAATATTTTGTTAAACAAACCAATGCTTCACTTGAAAATTTAGATGAAGATGATTTACCAAATGAATATGAACACCCAATTCAATTGGAAGAATTAGTAGAAAATGAGAATGATGTGAATGAAGAAATTGGTGATATAGATGAACATGAAAATAGTGATGAACCTTTCCTTGATGAAAATAAAAATATTGATGAACCTTACCATGAAAATGAATGTCCCGAAACAAGATTTGATTTGAACATTTATGATCCACGAGTTTGGGATAATCTTGATGCAAAAATGAGAGATTTACTTGTAGAAAAAGGTCCCCTAAGAGAAACTAATCTCAAATTCCCCATGGACGAACACAATAGACATTTTTCTTCAAATTATTATATTCGTACGTTACCAAATGGGGAAACTAAGGATCGAAAATGGCTAGTGTACTCAAAGGAGTTGGATAAAGTGTTTTGTTTCTATTGTAAGTTGTTTAAAACAATGAATTCTAGAAGTCAGTTAACTAGTGAAGAAATTAGAGATTGGAAACATCTTGGTGAGAAGCTTAGACAACATGAAAGCAGTATTGAACATCTCACTAACTTGAGGTCTTGTGTTGAATTGCAAATCAGATTGAAAACAAATCAAACAATTGATACAGAATTACAAGAACTAATCAAGAAAGATACACTACACTGGAAAAATGTTATTGTCAGAATCATTGCTGTTGTGAAATGTCTTGCCATACATAATTTGGCTTTCCGTGGAACAAAAGAAAAAATTTATGAAGATGGTAATGGTAATTTTTTAGGCCTGCTTGAAATGATTGCAGAGTTTGATCCAGTAATGCAACACCATTTTCGACTCATTCAAGATAAGAAGATTCATTATCATTATCTTAGCCATAAAATTCAAAATGAGTTAATAGCTATTTTAGCATCAAATGTTAAACATGCAATCATTGAAAAAATAAAAATAACTAAATATTTTTCTGTCATTCTTGATTGTACTCCTGATGCAAGTCACAAAGAACAAATGACTTTAATATTGAGGTGTGTAGATGTTTCAAGTACTCCAATAAATATAGAAAAGTACTTTTTAGAGTTTCTGAATGTGGAAGATACATCTGGATTAGGATTTTTTAATGAATTGCAAAATGTAATTGAGTCCCTTACACTTAATATTGATGATGTGAGGGGACAAGGTTATGATAATGGCTCTAATATGAAAGGAAAAAAATCTAGGTGTACAAAAAAGATTACTTGATATAAATCCTAGAGCATTTTACATGCCATGTGGTTCTCATTGTCTCAACTTAATAGTTTGTAATATGGCCAACTCATGTGTTAAAGCAAAATCTTTTTTTGGAGCATGTCAATGCATATATACGGTATTCTCTAATTCAACAAAGCGATGGAATGTGTTACTTGATTATATAGATGGTTTGACTTTGAAATCATTGTCAACTACACGTTGGGAAAGTCACATTGAAAGTGTCAAAGCAATAAAATCTCAAGCTTTCCAAATTAGAGAAGCTTTATTTAAATTAACAGAAATTAGTGAAGATGCCAAATTGAGTAGGGATGCTCAAAGTTTAGCATCAGGAGAGCTTTCAAGTTTTGAATTTATATTAAGTTTGGTTATTTGGCATGACATTTTGCATAAGATTAACTTAGTTAGTAAAAAGTTACAATCTGAAGACATGCGTCTTGATGCTGCTGTAAGACAATTAGAAGGACTTGTGTTATTTTTTGAAAACTATAGAATAAATGGGTTTGTTTCTGCCATGATCGATGCTAAACAAATTTCCCTTGATATGGGGATTGAGCCTATATTTCCAAAAAAGCGTCAAGTTTGTAGAAAAAGGCATTTTGATGAGGTTTCCAATAGTGATAGGGAACAACAATCAGCTGAAGAATCATTTAGAATTGATTATTTTCTTGTTATAGTGGATATTGCTCTTGGTGAATTGAAGAGTAGGTTTGAACAATTGCATTGTTTTGAATCTATTTTTGGGTTCTTATTTGATGCTGCAAAATTGACTTCGCTTGATGATAATGAATTAAAAAGTTTTTGTGTGAATCTTGAAAATGCTTTAAAACATGGTGATGTTTCTGATGTTGATGCAAGAGACTTATTTTCAGAATTACAGGTGTTGCAAGTGATGTTACCAAAAGAAGCATATGAAACAGATAAACCATGGACATCCATTAAAATTCTTGAGTTTGCATGTAAAGAGTGTGGATATGTTTCCGAATGTAATGGTTGCTTATAGGATATTACTGACTATACCTGTGACTGTGACATCTGCTGAAAGAAGTTTTTCTAAATTAAAATTATTGAAATCTTACTTGCGGACCACCATGACTCAAGATAGGCTAAATGGATTAGCGATATTATGCATTGAAAAGGATATGTTAGAGAACATTAAATATGATAGTATAATTGATGATTTTGCATCTAAAAGTGCAACAAGAAGACATTTTAAATGATGTTTTGTAGTTGAGATTTCATTGCTATTTTTATTTTGTAGGTACATGTGATGATTCTGTTCTTCGATTAATTGTGGAGGATGAAAAGAAGATTAATTAAATCAAGAAATGCTTATGGAGATTTGGGAGGAAGCATGTAGACTCAAATATGTAGTTTTTGTTTTTTAATGCAATGTTTACAATCCGGGGGTACTCTTTTTCCTTCTTTTAATGCAATGAAAAGAAGATTGTCTTTTATAAAATCTTATAAGTTTAATAAAATTAATTAATTGATAATTTATTTATTTAATTTGTATAAATGGGCACACTTGAGAAAATTTGCCCTGGGCCTTAGAAAACCCAGGACCGGCTCTGCTTCCAACTATATGTTCTGTGAAACGATTTGGATAAATTTCACATAATTCATATATTTTCGGGTTATTTGTACAAATTAATCTTTCCTAAACATACTTCGAAAGTTACAGAAAGGGAAAGAAAAACTGGTTAGTCAGAAATTTTTCATTAAAAAACCGGTTACTTACAAAAAAGGGTTATTTTTGTTTGCGGAAATTTTCAAACGTTCAAGGGGTTTTGTGAACTCCCTAAAGTTTAGAGAGATCTTGAATAGTCAATTTCCAAGGGAGTATATGCATGTCACCCCAAAACTAAGGGGTTTCTGTGAAATTTATCCAAACATTTATAAAGAGTCCCCGCACAACTATGGCCAAAAACCTCATGGATACAACTATTCAAGCTGCGAACAATTGGATTTAGGCAGGGCTGATCCTGGTTCGGTCCAAACCGAAAAAACCAACCGAACCGACCCGAACCGGCCCGAAAAAATCAGTTTTATGAGTAGGGCGGTTCGGGTTGGTTTGAAAAATTTTTAACCCAAACCGACCCGAACCGACCGAATATAGTGCAATACTACCCATTCTGATCCCAAAACCTACCCGACCCGTCCCTAAAAAGTCAAAGACTCAAACTCTAAACTCATTTTCTGGATCATTATAGGTTGAAAACAATATCATTATATCAGTGTTTAATGCTTCATAATCTCCTACTTTGTTGATATTTTTTTCTATAACACAGTTTGTTGTTTGATAAGAAGTTTGATAAAGTTAGAACCAAACAAACCGAACCGAACCACACCGAACCGACTTGCAACAGTTCGGTTCGGTTTTGAATTATAGGCGGTTCGGTTCGGTTGTTCAAATTTTGGTAAAAACCAAACCGAACCGACTGTTGCACACCCCTAGATTTAGGACAATATTGAATTTTTCCATTGCAGGTAAAAAGTGATTGCTTTTGACTTACCTATTTTTACCGCGGGGTCAAACTGTGCTGAAGTTCAGTTTCACAAGGAAAAAAAATTAAAAAAAAATATTTGCCTTTTTTTATTATTATACGAAAATCTAACAAATAATTTACGAGTAAATTAATGTGGATTTTTGGATTCCTTTTGATAACTAATGATATTTTAGATTTGTTGATGGAGTATCTATAAACTGGTTTCGAATTTCTATGTTGATGGAGTATCTCTGTTTCTGTAAACTGGTTTCGGATTTCTATGAAATATATTAATTTCATCCCAAGCGCTCCAACTCCTCAATTTATTTCTTTCTCATATATATTATTATATATGAGTGAAATTGTCTTTTTTATCCATTTTTGCAACTGAAAATTTAAAAATAGTTAGAACAAAAGCTAAAATTAAAGTTTTACATACATTTTTTTTTAAGTTCAAGGTTTGCATGCAGTTTTAGAAGTAAAAAATAATAATGATATATAATCTAGAGATGATCACAATTATATATACTCATGCACTAAACTAGATATATATGTATATGTATACTCACATCTTTTCGCACCATTATAGACTAAAGTAGCATAAATGAGATATGTACACATGAACTAAACTAGTTATACTTAAAAGAAGGATAGTGTATACTATATCGTGATAGCAAGATTTACGCGGTGCCTATGTTGCTTTAAATGCTACACACATTTAAGGTTGATTTATTACCTTTAACCTGAAATAACAAGCTATATATATATATATAGATCATGTTATTTCTTCAAAAATGTTCTGAATAAAAAAAATTGAGTTTAAAATATGGAAGAATCGAGAACTTACCTCGAGATTCTTAGACTTGCGAAAATCTAGGATTTTCCTAAAGAAATCTCTCATTTGGCCGAAGGCGAAGAGGAGGAAGAAGCTGAATCGCGTGGTGAGAGATGTAAAGAATGATATCTGCACCATATCTTCTAGATAGAGGGAGGGAGCTAGGGGAGATGAGTATGCTGAAGAGAGAGAGGAGGGAATTCGATGTTGTTAAACGTGAGAAGATAAGTGGATATTATATATTGAACAAGACTCACATGTGGCCTTGTTCTTGCTCCTTGTTTGTCCTGCTATTCCTCTCCTCTCATTTTTTTTAGGAGGGAAAAGCGGAGGTTTTAAATATGTGAGGATGATTACGACGCGTGAAGGTTACAGCTCAAGGATCAAACTGGCCGGGCCTTGGTCTTGGTCCCCTTTGTACAAATTGGACTTTTTCTCTTGTTAATTTGTCTTGGTCCCTTTCGTCCAAATTGGACTTTTCGTCTCTTTTCTTTCTTTAGGGGCATACTTTTCCTCTTGTTTGGTTTTTTTTCCTTGATTTTGGGAACCATTTAGATTGTATAAAATACTTTTTCCTCACGTTTGACGAGATGCTATAAAATCTGGTGTGAATGTTTGGTGTAAAAGGAGCTTCGCGAGTCGACCATGAAATTAATAAGGTTATATATATATATATATATATATATAGTCTTCTAAGAACTAATTAATTAATATATATAAGAAAACTGTATATTATTCCTACTGCCTGATGTGTCCATATGTATTGTACGTTTAATTAAATTTTCCTTTTTTTCAATTTTGTATAACGTACAACTTGTATGCTTATAAAAGAAAAGGCGACATAAGCTACTATATAAATAAACGGAAGATTTCTTACGTATGAAAAACTTTAGGTTTATGCATGCCTCGTGAATTTTCTTATAAAGACTAAACAAACAAAAGTTACAGTTGGAGAACCTAGCTAGCTAGGATCTTATATTGTTCATTTAGCGCAACAGCATTGGTCTAAACATTTTAAGGGCCGGCTCTCGTCTTCATCAAGTTGGTCAATAACTCAAAGCACTTAAAATTAGTCACTCAATAATGAACACTGTTCTCTCCTGAAAGCTTCAAATACTTCTGACTTATGTTTTAGAAAGTAGACCAACACTTTCCAAGAGTGATCATCGATAAAAGTTATGAAGTAGTGTTTTCCACTAATGGATACAGTAATGGTTGGTCCCCAAACATCTGAGTAAATGAGCTCTAGCTTCTCCTTCCTAGGGGTTATGCTACTTGCCTAAAAGCTAACTCTCTTCTGCTTCTAAGCATGCATTCTCCACACATATATAAATCAACTGATTCTAGACCTGTGAGTTTTCCCTTTGTGTGCATGATCTTCATCCCCTTCAAACTCATATGACCGAGTCTTTGGTACCACAGCTTTAAATTCTCATTGTCTGCCGTAACTGAGATCAAACAACGTGCACCTGCTGACGTATATAGGGTACCAGTCTTCTTGCCTCGGGAAATCATCATTGTGCCTTTTGAGATCTTCCAATCATCTCCACGAAAGGTCTTAGTGTAACCTTCGCCTAACATTCGTCGCCCTTTGAGATATTAAGTTCTTCCTAAGGTCGGGAATATGCCTGACATCCTTCAGCTCCCATACTGACCCGTTTAACTTAATTCTCACTACACATTTGCCCATAATAGCACATGGTTGATCATCACCAAGGTATACGTATCCAAGATTTCTGGGGACATACTTCTGGAAGAATTCTTTCTGGGAAGTGTGATATGGGTCGTCGTGCGAGCACCATTTGGTCGCGGAATTACCAAAAGGTGGGTTGAGAAGAAGACAACTAAAACACAAATAACTCAGGTTTTGGTGAAGGAAAATACCTTCTCTAGATTATGAAGAACAAAAGATTATAATCTCTCCTCACAATCTCACTAGAATCGAGAACAACCTCTCAATCCTCTCTAAACCCTAATACAAATATTAGAATCTCTCTCTAATCTAAGTGATACATGTGTATCTTCTTCTCTGCTTCGGGAGCTTAATGATCCTCATGGGAGCTTGAGGATTGGTGATTCTTATGTTATCTTGAGAATAGTGGTGTGAAGCGATATGGCAGAGCACAGGATGGAGCGTGAAGCGGGTCGGAAGAACAAAGAATCAAAGCATGATACGGGCGTATCTTCTCTTCGGAATTTATCGATCCTCATGGGAGCTTGAGGATAGATGATTCTCATGATAGCATGAGAATAGAGGTGTCAATCAGTACAGTGGAACGCAGGTGGAAGCATGAAACGAGACGGCGAGTAGCAGATTCGAAGAATCCAGATTTCATCCTGTGAGTCGACTCATACATGTACATGAGTCGACTCATCAGGTTGAGTCGACTCATGTCTATCACGAGTCGACTTAAGAAATCAAGCCCTGTTAGCAAAAGTCTCTGACCAGTCGACTCATCAGTTATGAGTCAACTCATATGTGGTCATGAGTTGACTCATAACTGTTCGTGAGTCGACTCATCGAAGGTTTCCTGGTTTGTTTGGGTTTCTGTTTGCACGAATTCCTGTTGGGGTTTGGTCTGGTTATTTACCAGATTGTCATACACGTTTGTACACCTATATAAAGGGTTGTTTAGGGTTTCTAAACATCTTCTTAAATCAGAGAGGTAATTAAGAGAGATTCTAATCATTGTATTAGGGTTTAGAGAGGATTGAGAGGTTGTTCTCGATTCTAGTGAGATTATGAGGTAAAGATTTGTAATAATTAATTCTTCATAATCTAGAGAAGGTATTTTCCTTCGTCATACTAAATTATTCTTGTGTTTTAGTTGTCTTCTTCTCAACCCATATTTTGGTAATTCCGCGACCTAAGAGTGCTCGCACATCGACTCGTATCAAGTTAGTATCATAACGATCAGATCCTACGAAGGGGGCATCCTGTTTATGGTCCTGACTCGATCGTAATACAAGAAGCTTGGCGAGATCCTTATTTCATTAGAAGATCGCAATACAAGAAGCTTGGCGAGATCCTTATTTAAGGAGGAAGAAGATGGCTGAAGGAGACAATTCCATGAGGATTGATGCATTAGTGAAGCAGATCGAGACGATAGGTTCGACTCTCACACAACTCGCCAGTCTTATCCATGGAGGTGGCAAACAAGGTGAATCTTCTTCGAAGAAAATTGTTGAGTCCGATGTGGAGAGAGTAGATTCAGATTCCGACGAGCAGGAGGAGACCGTTAAGGCTGCATTGCATCAAGGGGGTAAGAATTCTTATCAGAACCTAAAGATTAACTTCAAGGTGGAGATTCCTGTTTATGATGGGAGTGTTGACGTCGAGAGACTTGATGACTGGATCGAGCGGATGGAGACGTATTTTACTCTTTTTGGCTATTCGCCAAAAGAAAAGATCGTGTTCGTGATTTTGAAGCTTTCAGGGCACGCGTTGACGTGGTGGAAATCCTACTGCAAGCAGGAGAAGATGGCGGTGTCGTGGAACAAGTTCAAGGAGTTACTAAGGAAGCAATTCTACCCGGTGGGATTCCTTGAAGAGCGTTGGTACAAGTGGTACGGCTTGCGCTAAAGGGTCAATCAAACCGTTCAAGAATACACTACGGAGTTCCAGTAGCAGGCGATTGTTTGCGGTGAAAGTTGATTTCTTCATTGCTGAATCTATTACACATTTATCGATTACAGATTCAAAGTAAAATTAGTTTTTTATAAGACTTTATTACACAATGAAAAAAATAAAAATAAAAAATACAACTCTCTTCAAACAAACGCAACGGGTATTTATCGCCCGCTGCTTGCGTGGAATCTTGGCCTATGACAGGGATGTTGATATCTGTGGACCACTGTCGATCAGATCTGGTTGCTAAAAAATCGGGCAGAGCTTCGCTGATTCGTGAAGAAATCAAGAAACCGTAGCGCTTATCTCGGCAACAGTGAGATAATTGCTCTTCTTAAGATTATCGCAATGAGATAATCTTAAGGAACGGACCCGGGAAACTGTAGATCTGACGAGCTCCTCTTCTTTATGCCGACGAACTCGATCCGATCTCTCCTCCTCCGCTCTAAAATTCGTGCACCTTCAGTCTTCAGTCCGACAGGGCTTCGGCTAATCTCTAAAATTCCAGATCCGAAAAAATGAGGGCCCTAGAGCTATATTTATAGGCTCCAAGGGAATCCGTGTGGTTAAAACCACGTAACGACCGATTTTTGGGGCTGAAGACACCCCAGGGCGTCTCACCGAGGCCGAGACACCTATGGGTGTCTCGGCTTGGGCTGAGACACCCTAGTGTGTCTCGGCCTTGGCTAAGACACCTTGGGGTTTCTCGCCTTGTGCCGAGACATCTCGGGGTGTCTTAACTCAGGCTAAGACACTCTTTTCCGTGCATTTGTCCGTCCGCCGTAATTTCTTCGTCCGAACTTGGATTTGAGTGATTCAAAGTGCGTTGGAAAGCTGACGAGGAGATTTATAAGCTCCGATAATTAGATTGTTATGGATTAAACTAGGACACATACGGTGCTTCCCCCTTTGTAAGTGATGCAGGGCTCCCGATCAGTTCATATCCTCATTATTCTGAAATTACGTAACTTCACGTAGTTCATCGATTCACTTCAAGCGTTCATCGACGTCAATCAAGCTTCTGTGACTTGGATAGTGACATTCCTTATTTTCTCTTAGCTTTGAGCTGCTCACGGAGACCTATAGGTAATTTTCGATGCCTACAGATACCCCCTCCAAAGCGTTCCAGACTCATTTCTTTTATAGAAGAGGTTGGAATACTTTGGATGTGATTGGTCCAGCCTTCGATCGGTGTAAAGGACCTTTAATTAGCTTCAACTCTTAGCTCCTTTGATTTTCGGTCTATTCGATGCTTTGACGAATAGCTGAAGTCCTTTCGGCGCTGCGTTTATCGTCTGGCCGTCATCGGAGTCTCGAGTCTAAAACTGATGAGTTGAGTTTGTCTTGTGTCATTGCGTTGACTTAGAACTGACTCTTTTCATCGCATTGACTCTCTCATTGTAACGCATTGATTGGCATTGACCTAGGGTTATGCGTTGACCGGCGTTGTCCCTAGGGTTTTGAATCGCCCGACGTTGACTTTTGATCATAACACGTTGACTGGCATTGACCTAGGATTACGCATTGACCGATGTTGACCTTGGGGTTTTGGATCTTCCGATGTTGACTTTTTGTCACAACACGTTGACTGGCGTTGACCTAGGGTCACGCGTTGACTGGCGTTGACCTTAGGGTTTAAATCGTCATACGTTAACTTTTTTGTTGCAACGCGTTGGCTGCCGTTGACCTAGGGTCACGTGTTGACCGGCGTTGACCTTAGGGTTTAAATGGTCACATATTGACTTTTGGTCGCAACGAGTTGACTGGCATTAACCTAGGTTTACGCGTTGACCGGCATTGACCTTAGGGTTTTGGATCATCCGATGTTGACTTTTTGTCGTAACGCGTTGACTGGTGTTGACCTAGGGTCACGCATTGACCGACGTTGACCTTAGGGTTTAAATCGCCATACATTGAAATTTTGGTTGCAACGCGTTGAATGGCATTGACCTAAGGTCACGCGTTGACCGACGTTGACCTTAGAGTTTAAATTACCTTATGGTGACTTTTTGTTGCAACGCGTTGACTGGCGTTAACCTAGGGTCACGCGTTGACCTTAGGGTTTAAATCGTCATCTGTTGACTTTTGGTCGCATCGCGTTGCCTGACATTGACCTAGGGTTACGCGTTGACCGACGTTGACCTTAGGGTTTTGGATTATCCGATGTTGACTTTTTGTCGCAACGCGTTGCCTGGCGTTGACCTAGGGTTACGCGTTGACCAGTGTTGACCTTAGGGTTTTGGGTCATCTGACGTTGATATAGTGTATACTTGTACGTTTACTAGAGTATACACAGTTTAAGCTCTTAAGGTATTGGAGCATGGTGGTCCCAAGTGTCGAGACTACAGGACCAACTGTTAAAGCTGATTCATCTGCATGTATGGATCTTATCTTAATGTTGTTGGATAATCGAGTCACGAGACCAACTAACGGAGATGATGCGTCAATGACTCGTATTTATACAATTTTTGGCAAATTCTCAGCCATCAACAGGTTTGATGAGCCTTTACCGACTACCGTTTGAGTCGGGCTAGCATGCGGATTGTTTAAGTCCGTTCCGCATGTGATGTTAAGCTAAAAGAGTTAACCCTTTTAGTGCTACGGTATTGAATACGTAGACTTCGCCTTTCTCCTGTGAAAAAACTAAACAACAACGTGTATCAGACGTTGACTTAGGATTTTTGGCAAATCCTCAGCCCTCAACGGATTTGACGTGCTCTTATCGATTACCGTTTGAATCGGGCTTACATGCGGATTGTTTTAAGTCCGTTCCCCATGTGACGTTGTGCTAAAGGAATGAACTCCCTTAGACTTGATGCTACGATATTGAATATGTAGACTTTGTCTTTGTCACAGGAATAGACTATCCGGCAACGCGTGTTAGGCGCTAACTTATCCTTACTTAGGATTCAGGATAAAAGTCTCCAGAATCGGATTATGATGTCTTCTTTAATCGGTAAAAAACTAAACTGGCAACGCGTATTAGGCGTTGTCTTATCCCTGCTTAGGCTTTGGGGATAAAATTCCCCGTGCGTGTGAAACACGGATTTTGACGTTATTAATAACAACCTGCCACAATATTGAATATGTGGGCTTTTGTCCTTTTTACGGTTAAGGACTAACCGACAACGCGTATTAGGCGTTGACTTATCCCTTCTTAGGATTCGGGATAAAATTCCCGGTGTGTGTAAGGCGCGGATTTTGGTATTATGAATAACAACCTGCCAGAATATTGAATATGTGGGCTTTTGTCCTTTTTACGGTTAAGGACTAACCGGCAACGCGTGTTAGGCGCTGACTTATCCCTACTTATGATTTGGGATAAAAGTTCCCAGACTGGATTTCTAGTGTCTTCTTCAATCGGTGAAAGACTAAACCGGCAACGTGTATAAGACGTAGGCTTATCTCTATTTAGGAGTCGAGATAAAGTTCCCCGTGCATGGAATGTACGGATTTAAAGTTGAGAATTGTATCTTTTCTCAGGATAAAGACGAACCCAAAATGGAAGAGGAAGAATTTTATATTCTATCTCCCGACGCCGAAGAGGAAGAATTTTATATTCTATCTTCAGTTAGAAAGGAAACTCGAAGTGGGATCTCCACCCCCAGAATCCGAAAAGATAAAACTAGGAGTGGGATCTCCACTCCGAGAATCGGAAAGATTCAAGTAACCCTAACTTTTATAGGATTGCTTGCTTGATCCAAGAAAAGAGTTTCTCATTTATTGAGCGAAAATTCTGATTTTGACCCTAACTTTTATAGGTTTAGCTGAAAAAGGAAAAGATGGAAGTCTTTCATTTATCGAAAGGGATAACTCAATCTTAGTCCTAACTATCTGCAGGTTTGACTAAGTGAAGTTGGAGACAATCCTAACTTTATAGGTTTGATTGCTTAATTTGAAAGTGGACCTCTCGTTCATGGAAGGAATTGAGAGGGGAATCTGGCTTTGGCCCTAACTTTTATAGGTTTGACCTAAAAGCAAAGGGAGTGGAATACAAGTAGCAGTAGAAATACTGATTTGTACTAGCCACTCGATGGAGGATTTTGATGTTAAGTGATCAGGACTTAACACGTCAAGCTTTGAAAATTACCATGAATTGGCGGATAGAAATTTTAGCAGACACACCGTCAATTGATTTGATCAGTGGGGGATTTTGTGAGGAAAGGTGGTTCTGTCGTCAAACACCAATAGAAGTTTTGTGAGGGAAGATTGATCCAACGAAGTGATCGAATCTAGTCTCAGCAAAAGAGTGTTTGGAAATCACAGTGAGGGTTTAGTGTTTATCACTTTGTTTGTAATAATCAGGTTATCCCTAGGAAAGTTACATATAGTATTCTTCCGGGAACTTCCCGTTACATGAATCATCTACCCCCAGCTTCTTCGCAACACTGGGTTTATCATTACATTCGGTTACATGATCGGGTTATCCTTAAGAATATTACATATAAAAATTCTCCAAGAACTTCCCGTCAATGGTAGGAAACAGTTTAGACTCATATACCAATTGGAGTATCAGGGAGCAGTTTAACCTCTTATACTGGTCAGAGGATTGAGAAACAATTTATACTCTTATACTTGTCGGAGTCTTGAGAAGCAGTTTATACTCTTATACTTGTCGGAGTATTAAGAAGCAGTTTATACTCTTATACTTGTCGGAGTCTTGTCGTTCTCATTTGGCTTATCCCAGCGTTATGATGCCGGCTTCAACTAAGGTCTGAATGCTATTCTTTAAAGTAAAGCAAGCCTTAGTGGGATGAAGGATCCTCTTATGGTACGCGCAGTACCTCGGATCCGTAGTATTGTCAGCTTCCTCCTGATTTGTGATGGGTGACAACTTGATCTTGTTGTTTTCAAGAAGGGTCTCGAAGATGGCTGGAACGTCTTCGTCCTTGAATGAGTACTCTTTTTGGAGCCTCGGATCTGAACTCTTCTGCTGTCTTCGGGACTGCTATTGTGACGTCTGATTAACATCAACAACCGTTGTAGGTACCTTCCCTTCATCATGGGAAATGAGACTCAGATTCAGAGGGTTAGTCATCGGTTGGCATCTTTCGACCTTCCTCCTTCTAAGGAAGCGTTCGGCCTGCTCTCCGCGCACCTTCAACTCTTTTAAGGTATTGAGCGGCTCTATTCCCATAACGTCCAAGATGTTAATAGACAAGTTGTTATGACAGGTCTGCAAGATGAATTCCTTCATAACAGGATCCTTACAGTTCATTGCCTGATTTCGGAATCGTTTGATGAAAGTATCCACCAACGCTCTGTCTTTCTGTTTCTCATCGAAGAGTGTCCTGATTGACACTTCGGTGTCATCATTGAAGAAATGAGCGAGGAACATGCTCTCCAAGTCCTTCCAGCTATTGACGCTTCCAGACTTGAGACGGCGATACCAATCGAAGGTAGGCCCACGAAGGGTGCTAACGAATGACCGAACCATCAAGGCTTCATTGCCGGAGATCATACCCAAGTAGGACTTGAAGTAGATCAGATGCTGAGTGCGCTAGCCTTTCCCGTCGAATGGTATGAAGTTGATCAGGTTGAACTTTGCCGGATACGGAATCGAATCCCACTTTCTTAGGTAGGGAGACGGAATACCGATCCTTTTTATCTCCTGAGCAGACATCAGCGTGTTGATTTTGTTCTCAAGGTCCTTTATTTTCTCGTCCTCGTCTGCATCAGATCTTGGATGATTCCTGAGAGGAATAACGGGGCCACCCCCGACATTATCATCTTTGGTGGGACCCCCCCAGTATTGTTGTCTTCGATGAGACCACCCTCAGTGTTCTGGTCGAAGGGAGGGTTCTCAGCATTGAAACGTTCATCCACCTCTGAATCGTTACCTGCTTTGTTCGCAAGGTTACGACGGTTGGATTCACCGAATTGATTGGACAGGACCCGAATTTGTTGATCATGCTCTTTTCTCATTCGCATCATGGCCATTTCCATTTCGAACTTAAAGTTCTATTTTTGTTTGGCCAAGGCATCCTCAACCATTTTGGCTACTTCCTCGGTGTTAATCATAAACACTTCACGGGATTGTCCCGGAGTGGATACCGTATTATCAGAAGCGATTGCCGAGTTAGCATCCGATTCTTCATCATCCGAGAATAACCCTCTCTGCATTCTCTGATAATCCCTTTGTCTAATAGTTCTTGATTGTAACCGGGTTAGATGATGTGATACAAGCGGATCAGAGCTAGAAGGTCGAATCGATTTTTCCTTATCAACCATATTGATGATAACCTCTAGGAGTTCATCACCTTGAACGACCGATCGTTCTTACGGAGACGCTTTTGATTAGACTTAGCATTTCCGTTGGAGATCCTCTCAAATACCTAGACCCTCTGCGGAGCGGTCTTGGGGCAGCTACACGCTGATAATACTACCCTGATAATTTTGGTACACGAACAATGAGAGTCCGTTTCCCGGGTACTTCTCTTTCAAGATTTATTTGTACCCCCAGCCTGATAGTACAACTCATCAACATTATGGTCAGAGCAACCTATCGACTATTTACATGAATTCTCAGGTATAACGCGTTCGTCTGTCTGACGCGTTTTCCTCTGAGTAAACATTGCCTTATTGGCGTCTACAGGAGTCACGCGTTTGGAATCACACCTTTGTGAGGGTGAAACCTTAACGGGCTCCTGGTTTTCTGCACGCACCCCCAATCGTGTTGCAGAAATCAACTTGTTAGGAGGTCGCGTACTACCCCCAGTCTGGATGTTTGCTCGAGATTCCTTCAATGGTCCCAAGCATTCCTTAATAGGTGCTTTGCCTCGATCCTCAGGTAGAGAGCCAATACGATCCTTCAATAGGATTCTAGATTTGGAGAAACTCACGCTGTCATAGGGCTTCACCGGAAGTGCGGGAGCAGGATCTAGAGTTGACGAAGGCCGGAGAGCAACGTCGCCTGCTTTTGCCTTAGGCACTAATTTGGCTTTTGGCATCCAAACTTGTTTGGATCTCAGTGATCTCTTAACTGCCTCGTCCTTTTGCATTTCCTGTGCTTTTCGCACAAGGATTCGGGCATACGCAAGCAAGGCGCAACGCTTCTGGATTCTTTCCTCAAGAGTAGAGTGGGTTCGTTTGACATGAACTCATTCGTTAATCGGAGGTCGGGAGGAGGATCCCGATGCTGGTCGTGGTGATAGATTAGCCACTTGGCGCTTTCTGAACTCCAGATCTGCTTGGTAACGGAGTCCATCCACCTGATCCAAAGCCTTAGCGAATTGGCACGCGAGGCGTTGGCGTTTCCTTTAACGTGCTCTCTTTGATAGAGTTGGCGTACCTTCAGCAGTCGGCTCTTTGATCACGAAGGAGTTCAGATCTGCAAATTTGGTCTCATCGGATGCCGACGGATCGTTGTAAGGTGCAATTGTAGCATCGACTACGGGGAGATCGACTTCTCGGGTCTTCAGATCTGGAGACTGGCGGATCTTCTGGGAGGAGGAGATCTTCCTGCGCTTATGAGGAGGAGCAGATCTGGAGGAGGAGGAGATGTACTCTTTAAATTTCTGCTGGTCAAATTCGTACTCGACCACTTCGAACACCGGGATCTTGATCGTCAACTACGGCACGACAGATTCGGCAGCGAAGCTGTTGGCTCCCACTATGGTCACCAGCTTGTTTGTGGTGAAAGTTGATTTCTTCATTGCTGAATCTATTACACATTTATCGATTACAGATTCAAAGTAAAATTAGTCTTTTTATAGAACTTTCTTACACAATGAAAAAAAAATAAAAATA
Source organism: Asparagus kiusianus (assembly GCA_022839385.1). Lineage (NCBI taxonomy): Eukaryota > Viridiplantae > Streptophyta > Magnoliopsida > Asparagales > Asparagaceae > Asparagus > Asparagus kiusianus. The sequence goes on along the minus strand of BQKN01067486.1, from coordinate 427,905 downwards.
AAAAATACAACTCTCTTCAAACAAACACAACGGGTGTTTATCGCCCGCTGCTTGCGTGGGATCTTGGCCTGTGACGGGGATGTTGATATCCGTGGACCACCGTCGATCAGATCTGATTGCTAAAAAATCGGGCAGAGCTTCATTGATTCGTGAAGAAATCAAGAAACCGTAGCGCTTATCTCGGCAACGGCGAGATAATTGCTCTTCCTAAGATTATCGCAACGGGATAATTTTAAGGAACGGACCCGGGAAACTGCAGATCTAACGAGCTCCTCCTCTTTTTGCCGACGAACTCGATCCGATCTCTCCTCCTCCTCTCTGAAATTCATCAACCTGCAGTCTTCAGTTCGGCAGGGCTTCGCCTAATCTCCAAAATTCCATATCCGAAAAAATGAGGGCCCTAGGGCTGTATTTATATACTCCAAGGGAATCCGGACGGTTAAAACCGTGTAACGACCGATTTTTGGGGCTGGAGACACCCTAGGGCATCTTAGCGAGGCCGAGACACCTTGGGGTGTCTTGCCTTGTGCCGAGACACCTCGGAGGGTCTCAACTCAGGCTGAGATGCTCTTTTCCGTGCATTTGTCCGTTTCCGCCGTAATTTCTTCGTCCAAACTCGGATTTGAGTGATTCAAAGTGCGTTGGAAAGCCGACGAGGAGATTTATAAGCTCTGATGATTAGACCGTTATGGATTAAACCGGGACACATACGGAGCTTCCCTCTTTGTAAGTGATGCGGGGCTCCCGATCAGTTCATATCCTCATTATTCTAAAATTACGTAACTTCACGTAGTTCGTCGATTCACTTCAAGTATTCATCGACGTCAATCAAGCTTCTGTGACTTGGATAGTGACGTTCCTTATTTTCTCTTAGCTTTGAGCTGCTCACGGAGACCTATAGGTAATTTTCGATGCCTACAGCGATGATCCTCAATATTGTGATAGAGGAATATTCCGTGTTTATGAAGTATATGGCGGGATTGAGCGATTACATCCGAAAGTAGATGAAGCTATTCACGGTGGAATCAATTACAGAGGTGAGCATGAAGACTATTACCCTCGAGGGCAAGCAAAAGAAGGGCAACGAGGCTAAGGGAGACTCCAAACAGACGGGAGGCGAGTCTAATGGTTCTCAATCTAAGGAGGAAAAGAAGAAGGGTGATCCAGGGAAGGTATGGTTGATTTGTAGTCACTGTGAGAAGACAGGGCACACAGCTGATCGATGCTGGGAGAAGTATCCCCATCTCAAGCCAAGAGGGTTGAAGAAGAAGAAGGAGAAAATGCATACATGATAGCTCAAGGTCCAAAAGAAGTCTCAGAGATGACAGAGCCCAACAGCAGTCTCAACCTTATGGCGGGGAAGCAGACCACGAAAGAGGACGTTGACCCGAGAGAGAAACTCTTTGTTCTTAAGTTGCAAGTGAAGACCAGTTTGGTTGATATCATTGTTGATTCGGGCAGCAAGAAGAATTTGATATCCGAGGTATTAGTTCAGAAGCGGGGTCTGAAGACGGTCAAGCATCTGAAGTCCTATCCATTGGTGTAGACTCGGAAGAAGGAGAAACTGAGTGTAGTTGATCAATGCACTATCAGATTTGCGCTCTACGAGTCGTATATTAATGAGGTCACGTATGATGTCGTTCCATTAGATGTTTGTCAGATTATACTGGGCAATCCATACTTATGGGATAGATATGCGATCTACGAGAGGAGGGCTCAAAAGTACACCTTCACTAATGATGGTGAGAAGTTTATATTTCGTTCGGCATCTCTTCCAAGGGAGACAAGCTTGGGGATGGTGACGCAAGCGAAGAGACTAGTGAATGCAAGCAATAAGTTTATCTCGCTGAGCATTAGACTTCTAGAAAAGCCATCGATAAAGGATTGCAACTTGGGGCGAAAGGTGACTAAGACGAGACGCGGGGTAGATGAGATGTTTCCGATCGGACGTCGAGACCAGGTTCCTAGCAGGGCCAGATGGTGCAGAAAAGATGGAGGAGCTCGAGAGTTCCCTCAGCAGAAGTTCTAAACTTGAAAGAGACTTCAAGTTCTTAAAGAGGGGAGCCATGATATGTGTGTATCTTCTTCTCTGTTTCGGGATCTTAGTGATCCTCATGGGAGCTTGAGGATAGATGATTCTCATGTTATCTTGAGAATAGTGGTGTGAAGCGATACAGCAGAGCATAGGATGGAGCATGAAGCGAGTAGGAAGAACGAAGAATCAAAGCATGATACGGGTGTATCTTCTCTTCGGAATTTAGCAATCCTCCTGGGAGCTTAAGGATAGATGATTCTCATGATAGCATGAGAATAGAGGTGTCAATCAGTACAGTGGAACGCAAGTAGAAGCATGGAACAAGACGATGAGCAGCATATTCGAAGAATCCAGATTTCAGCCTGTGAGTCGACTCATACATGTACATGAGTCGACTCATCAGGTTGAGTCGACTCATGCCTGTCATGAGTCGACTCAAGAAATTAAGCCCTATTAGCAAAAGTCTCTGACCAGTCGACTCATCAGTTATGAGTCGACTCATATGTGGTCATGAGTTGACTCATAACTGTTCATGAGTTGACTCATCGAAGGTTTCCTAGTTCGTTTGGGTTTCTGTTTGTACGAATTCCTATTGGGGTTTGGTCTGGTTATTTACCAGATTACCATCCACGTTTGTACACCTATATAAAGGGTTGTTTAGGGTTTCTAAACATCTTCTTAAATCAGAGAGGTAATTAAGAGAGATTCTAATCATTGTATTTGGGTTTAGAGAGGATTGAGAGGTTGTTCTCGATTCTAGTGAGATTGTGAGGGAGAGATTTGTAATAATTGATTCTTCATAATCTAGAGAAGGTATTTTCCTTCGCCATACTGAATTGTTCTTGTGTTTTAGTTATCTTCTTCTCAACCCACCTTTTGGTAATTCCGTGACCAAAGGGTGCTCGTACGGTGACTCGTATCACTAAGATCTCATAGATCCTCACAATCTAAACCCTAATACTTTTGATTAGGATCTCACTTAGACCTAAAATCCTTTAGATCTACATCTTGGCCTCTGACCTTCTTCTCTGATTCAAGATCTCTAAGATGAAGTTTAGAAACCCTAAACAACCCTTTATATAGGTGTACAAACATAGATGGTAATCTGGTAAATAACCAAGCTCAAAACCAATATGAATTCGTGAGAATAGAAACCCAACCAAACCAGGAAACCATCGATGAGTCGACTCATGAACAGTCACGAGTCGACTCATGACCTCATATACGTCGACTCATAACTGATGAGTCGACTGGTCAAAGACTTTTTGCTAACAGGGCTTGGTTTTGTGAGTCGACTCGTGACAGTCATGAGTCGACTCAATCTGATGAGTCGACTCAACCTGATGAGTCGACTCATGTTCATGTATGAGTCGACTCACGAGCTAAAAACTGGATTCTTCAAATCTGCTGCTCGTCGTCTCATTTCACGCTTCCATATACATTCCACTGTACTGTTTTACACCCCTATCTCAAGCTATCATGAGAATCATCTATCCTCAAGCTCCCAAAGAGAAGATACACCCGTATCATGGGTCCCCTCTTTAGAAACTTGAAGTCCCGTTCAAATTAGAACTTTTGCTGAGGAAACTCTCGAGCTCCTTCATCTTTTCTGCACCATCTGGCCTTGCTAGGAACTTGGTCTCGATGTCCGATCGGAAACATCTCATCCATCCCGCGTCTCGTCATAGTCACCTTTTGCCCCAAGTTGCAATCCTTTATCGATGGCTTTTCTGGAAGTCTAATACACAGCGAGACAAACTTTTTGCTTGCATTCACTCTCCATCCTGTGCTCCGCTATGTCGCTTCACACCATTATTCTCAAGATATCATGAAAATCACCTATCCTCAAACTCCCATGAGGATCATTTTTTCGAAGAGAAGATACACCCGTATCATGGGTCCCCCCTTTAGAAACTTGAAGTCTCATTCAAGTTAGAACTTCAGCCGAGGAAAATCTCGAGCCCTCCATCTTTGTTGACTTTAGTCATCTTCTTCTTCCTTAATCTCTGAACTCCATCCAAAGAAAAGGATCTCGCCAAGCTTCTTGTATTATGATCGAGTCAGGACCATACACAAGATACCCCCTTCACCGGATCTGATGGCTCTGATACCAACATGATACGAGTCGCCTTGCAAGCACCCTTTGGTCACGAAATTACCAAAATGTGGGTTAAGAAGAAGACAACTAAAACACAAATAACTCAGGTTTTAGCGAAGGAAAATATCTTCTCTAGATTATGAAGAACAAAAGATTACAATCTCTCCGTCACAATCTCACTAGAATCGAGAACAACCTCTCAATCCTCTCTAAACTCTAATACAAAGATTAGAATCTCTCTCTGATCTAAGATCTCATAGCTCCTCACAATCTAAACCCTAATCCTTTTAATTAGGATCTCACTTAGACCTAAAACCCTTTAGATCTATATCTTGGCTTCTGACCTTCTTCTCTGATTCAAGATCTCTAAGATGATGTTTAGAAACCCTAAACAACCCTTTATATAGGTGTATAAACGTGGATGGCAATCTGGTAAATAACCAAGCTCAAAACCAACATGAATTCGTGTGAACAGAAACCCAACCAAACCAGGAAACCGTCGATGAGTCGACTCATGAACAGTCACGAGTAGACTCATGACCTCATATGCGTCGACTCATAACTGATGAGTCGACTGGTAAAAGACTTTTTGTTAACAGGGCTTGGTTTCGTGAGTCGACTCATGACAGTCATGAGTCAACTCAACCTGATGAGTCGACTCATGTTCATGTATGAGTCGACTCACGAGCTGAAAACTAGATTCTTCGAATCTGCTGCTCGTCGTCTCATTTCACGCTTCCACCTGCGTTCCATTGTACTGTTTGTACCCCTATTCTCATGCTATCATAAGAATCATCTATCCTTAAGCTCTCATGAGGATCGCTAAGCTCCCGAAAAGAAGATACACCCGTATCATGGGTCCCTCTTTAGGAACTTGAAGTCCCGTTCAAGTTAGAACTTTTGCTGAGGAAGCTCTCGAGCTCCTTCATCTTTTTTGCACCATCTGGCCCTGCTAGGAACATGGTCTCAAAGTCCGATCAGAAACATCTCATTCATCCTGCGTCTCGTCGTAGTCACCTTTCGCCCCAAATTGCAATCCTTTATCGATGGCTTTTTTGGAAGTCTAATACACAGCGAGACAAACTTCTTGCTTGCATTCACGCTCCATCCTGTGCTCCACCCTATAGCTTCACACCACTATTCTCAAGATATCATGAGAATCATCTATCTTCAAGCTCCCATGAGGATCGCTTTTCCAAAGAGAAGATACACCCGTATCAAAGTGGGATGGAACGATGCTCCTAAATCTAACACCCAAGATTCCTCCTTGCTCTCCAAAGAACATATCAATGTGTCGTCTCCTCCTGAAGTGGAAGTGACATTCACCTCTGCCTTCGCCTCCTTCTCCTTCTGTGCACTCTTACACTGATTCTTGTAGTGCCCGATCTTTTCATAATTCCAACACTCGATAGCCTTCGAGCTGTTGTTTGGATTCCTTGACTTAGACCTCCTATCCTTTGATCTATCTCTGTAGTTTGATTTGCCTCGTTTTTTCCCTCTGGTTGAATTTCTACCCTTTGACTCTGTATGCAATACTGAAGAGGTTGTAGCTTCACCCGACTCTCTCTGTCCGATCTCCTCACTGAGAACCAGATCAAGAACATCATCGAACTTTAACTTGTTTCTTCCCGATGAGCTACTCATAGTCTTGACTTTAGTGTTCCAGCTTTCTGGTAGGGAAGACAAAAGGATCAATGCTCAAACTTCCTCATCAAACTCAATTTCAACTGAACTCAATTGGGTTATGACTGTGTTGAGTTCATTAGGGTGTTGTGTTACTGACGCGTCTTTTGCCATTCTCAGATTGAATAACCGCCGCATCAAATGAACTTTTTTCGTGGCTGATGCCTTCTTATACATATTTGAGAGTGCTGTTATAAGACCCGTCGTGGTCTTCTCCTTCGCTATGTTGAACGCAACATTACGGGTCAACGTCAATCTAAAAACACCGAGAGCTTGTCTGTCTAGAATGTTTCACTCATCCTCCTTCATAGACTCCGGCTTCTTCCCCGGAAGTGGTTGATATAGATTTTTCTGATATAGATAATCCTTTATCTGTATTTTTTAGAATCCGAAATATGTTCTATCAAACTTCTCAAGTCTCACTTTTCTTTCATCTACGGCCATCGCTCCCACTTGAATCTGACTTCCTCTAGATCGTTTCACGCTCTAATGCTAGTTATTGAGAATTTAGACCGAAAACCCTAAAACAGCAGAAACGCAGAATAGAGAAAATACACCAAGATTTAATGAGGTTCGGCAACTGCCTACGTCCTTGGGAGTCACACACAGTAATTTCTTATTAATCTCAAGAAATTACAAAGCTTAGAGCAGATCTCAAATTGAGATCTCTCAATAAATACTAAATCAACACTGTAGCTACAGTGTTGAGCTCTCTCTTTTGTTCCCCCACAATAAATTTCTCCTTTCTTAAATTTCCTTAAATCTCCCCTCAAAATCAGAGCGCTGGAGAAAAAGGGGAAAAAACGCAGAAGGGGAAAACGCCGCCGCTGGAAAAATGGCGAGGAGAAGACCATCAATCTCGTGCCCTGGTGTTTTCCTTTTATAGGGAAACCCTAGCTGACCTATCGACAGGCTGTCGATAGCCTGGAAGCTCACCAGCAGCGCTCAAGCTCGAGCTCTCCTGCAGCGCTTGAGCTCGAGCTCGCCTGCAACGATTCGACCTCGCCTACAGTGATTCGACCTCGCCTGCAGAGCCTCGACCTCGCCTGATGCTGACGCCCGCCTGGAGCTCGACCGCAACGAGATCACCTGACCTCGTCATCGACCTCGCCTGAGCCGTCTAACAGATCTCACCAGAACCGCGTCGCCCACGCTCACCTGCGTGGATCTCGAGCTCGCCGGAGTTCACCTCACCCACTCGAGCCGCCGCCTGCGGAGTTTTGTGTCCACACCGACACTAACAAGTTATATATAGCCTTCTAAGAACTAATTAATATAAGAAAACTGTATATTATTACTACTGCCTGATGTGTCCATATATATTCTTTGTTGTTTAATTAAATTTTCCTTTTATCAATTTTGTATAATGTACAACTTGTATGCTTATAAAAGAAAAAACATAAGCTACTATATAAATAAACGGAAGATTTCTTACGTATCAAAACCTTTAGGTTTATGCCTCATGAATTTTCTTATAAAGACTAAACAAACAAAAGTTACAGTTGGAGAACCTAGGATCTTATAATGTTCATTTAGCGCAACAGCATTGGTCTAAACATTTAAGGGCCGGCTCTCGTCTTCATCAAGTTGGTCAATAACTCTAGTCACTCAATAATGAACAATAATCTCTCTTTGCTCAACAATGAGGGGTAAAATTAGTCACTCAAAACTCTGTTCACAATGAATTGCTCCCTCGCTACATGCCTAGTCTGCTTGGCAAATCCTCTTCTATTGTGCCTATCAATCGAGATATCTTGGCTAGAGGTTCTATATATGATATCTGAGGAGCAATTTGCAATGTCTCAAACTCATGATCTAAAAAGCCCTGGAGCTAATGGTTCTACTGCATGCCAACTTTTTTAAAGCATCCTGGTCGGTAGCAGGAGATCGAGGACATTTATCAAGTCAGAGCATAGAGTTTCTTCCAATCTAGTAAACTTCTCAAAGCTCTAAACGTCACTTCTATAACTCCTCTACTGCCCCAAGAATTCATGCACCACGCGTGCACCTGAGTATAGGCCTGTTGCATGTTGTAAAGCTATATACAAGTGCATATCAAATGCATGCCAATTTATCAGTTCCCTTGTCAGTGTTAGTTAAGTTAAGGTGCTTTCATTAAAGGTAGAAGTATTTCTCACAACACGCTTATGGCACAAGAGTTGATGCGTACGTACGGTCGAAAGTATATTAGTCCTATATGTGTGATGAGAGTGGATTTAAGGATTGATACAAGTTGGTCCTGTCTCATCATATTTGTTTGTTTTGGCCATGAAACATCTCAGCATATGAAACAGAAGGATTCAATGATCATCCAAAATGCAAGGCATTGAAGCTTACACACTTGCAAGGCATTGAAGCTTACACACTTGGGAAAGATTCTTGCATTTCTCTAATGCTACTGGACTTGCTGCTAATGACTCAAAGAGTCAAGGTTTTCTACGGTGGAGTTGAATATAATGTCAGACTTTATGTGTTGACTCTGTTACACTTTGTGGTGGGTATGTTGGGGAGAAACCCCTATGCCGAGATCCAACCAAATAGCCGAAAAAGATAAACCGACACACCAAACAATAGCACAAACAATCAAACACCAGATTTTACGTGGTTCGGCGAGATGCCTACGTCCACGGGGCAAGGAGGGGGGAGTTTTCACTATTAGAAATCAAGAGGAACAAACTAGGGTTACAAATCTCTCATAAACCCTCAACAAATCAACTCTCAATCTCTCCAATTGCTCCTAGAATAGAAGCCCAAAGAAAACTCCTTTCAATAGCTCAAAACACTTGCCTTACAAACGCCAGAATCGAGTTTGGGTATTTATAGAAAACCCAAACGAAACGGGTCTGAAAACAGACCCAGCCCAAACCGCTTTGGCGGTCGACCGCGGCGGTCGACCGTGATCCATCGCGGTCGACCGCCCTCAATCCAGAACAGCCCAAATGGTCCAGAGACTTCTGCGGTCGACCGCGGCAGTCGACCGCCCACAGAACAGAAACTTCTACGGTTGACCGTCGCGGTCGACCGCCACCAATCCTGACGGCCAGTAAGTCTCGTGCACGAACGCGGTCGACCGCCAAACTGTCTGCCTGAATCCTGCCATTTCTACAAATCTCCACCTCGACGAAGATTCTTCCAAACTGAGCCGACACCAACCAAACCAATGCCTCGCTTGTTGCATCCAGTACGCCATGGCAACGGACTCATGACAACGGACCCCATCCACAACATGTCGAGACCCAAATGGGAGTGCGAACACTCACCCCAAAACAACTATGTCTACTCACCAAATCGGCTGCATCATAACTGACTGCCTACGTATCCTCTCCAATGAATCAAGCCTTCACGTATTTCACCAAATGGCCTTCAAAGGCCCTCAATGCAAAAGAAGAGTCTTCAACTCTTCACCAATACCAACATCCAATGCGCGACTGATAGCCTCACCAACGGCCCCATACTGAAATGATCCAAACACCTCCACCTGAGGTGAACCAATGACCATATCCAAGCTATATCCACCAGCTGCACACGGATCTATCAACTCATCATCTGCATCCTGAACAATCTGATCCCCAAACTGTGTTACCTCAGCCGGAATCCCAACTAATGCAAAATAACCTGGAGTATGTGGAATAAGCTCCACCCGATGTGGAGTAGCATCAACCTCCACCCGCTGCAATATCCCTCTGATCTGTTCAATATTCTCTACCTGCCAAGAGTCCAAAGTGACAAACATGCTCAGACCAAACTCAAAAGCTCCCAACTGATAGCCGAATAAACTTTTGAATCCCAAATGCGCAATCAAATCCAATCTCACATCAACGATGTGACCAAGTGCTGGGTAGCCAAATATCCGACGCTGACCAAAATCTGAAGCAGCTCCACCAGATCTAACAACTCTACATGTAGCAGTCGGCAACCTTATAAGATAGCCCAATCGTGTTAAAGCCCGAATACCAAATCCACTGCTCGACAACCAACGCCAATCCTACTTCAGAAAAGAACGGCCCACTAAATCCGCCATCTCATCACGTCACCCCACTGTCTCCTCTCCTCTGAAGTGTCTCTAACTGCCATGAGCTCGACACCAATACACGAAAGAACCCCTACTAGAACTAGCACGACGGATAACCTTTCTGCCCATACACCTCCTCCAACTGTTGCGGACTACTAGGGCTTCAGACCAACGGGACTTGGTTGCAACCCATATATGCCTAGTACAATCCTCAACATAGAAAACAAAATAGCGATTACCTCCCACTGATGCCGCCATGGAAGGCCCACCAATGCCTGACTGAACACCTCCAATAAGACCCCTCGATCGATGGATAGAAGTGCTGAACTCCACCTCGGTCTCCTCGCTCATCCCAATGTGCTCACGGGACTTCAATCTACAGGTCATAGCACTCATCAACAATCTGTGCACGGCATAACCAATAATATATCCCAACACCAAACAATGCCACAGTCTAGCCAAAGAAGTCATCAGCGCTCTATCAATTACCATGTTCCCAAGCACATAATACAAGTTACTCCTCCTGACGCCCTTCATCACAACCATGGACCCCAATGTGACCTTCAAGCGAGAATCTGCCAAGGTCACCCTATAGCCTGTTGCCTCCAATACCCCAAGTGAAATGATGTTCTTCCTCAGTTGAGGAACAAACCTCACATCAACCAACTCCCGAACCATCTCGTCACTCGTCCTAATCTAAATGGTACCAATACCACCAATAGGACATCTGTGATCATTACCCATAAGAACAGCATCCCCTCTTTTTAACTCCTGAAAGCTGGAGAACCAATCCCTCCTAGGGCATATGTGGTAAGTAGCACCCGAATCCAACATCCACTCAGTGGAGTCGGCAACACCAACTGACGGAAGAGCTGGGCATGAATAGCCTGAAGAATCTGAATCTAAAATGTCACCACTAGCCTTGGTAACATTCACCTCTGAAGCTTGAACAGCTTTCCCCTTATTCTTCACGGCTTGCAATTTTGAGCATTCGGCTTTCCAATGTCCATCTTCTCTACAAAAGGCACACTGATTCCTCAAACTGCAGGATGCCCTCCTCTAGACTGCGACCTCCTACCACGGTTTGAACTTCTAGCTCTTGCAACCAATGCCCCCGCAACCGGCTCAATGGAAGTCTCCTTGTCCTTTTTTCGAAGTTGATAGTTCACAAGGGCTGCGGTGACCTCATTATACGAAAGAGATACCTTCCCATTAATAAGAGTGAGGACGAAGGTCTCATATTCCTCGTCAGGCAAGGAACTCAATAACAACAATGCCTTGTCTTCATCTTCAACTATAACATCTACATTCGCTAAATCTGCAAGTAGCTTCGTGTAGTGGTTCATGTGATCACTAGTGGATGTCCCCTTCTTCAATTGGAAGCGATAAAGCTTCCTCTTCAAATGCAAACGATTTTCAACGCTCTTCGTCAAATATTTGCCCTCTAGGACCTCCCAAATCTTCTTTGCCGAAGTTTCATTCATCATATCATATTTTAGATCTTGGGTAAGGTAAGACCTACTCACACCACACGCCGTTCTATTCATTTTATTCCAAACATTTTCATCGATGTTGTCCGGTTTCCCGTCCAACTCAAACGAATCTTCCAGATTTTGCGCATTTAGCGCATCCATGACTTCACATCGCCAAAGTCCAAAATTATTTGTGCCGTTGAACTTTTCCACATCTATTTTCATAGAATGTATATTCAAACTTTGGACGGCCTTCACACTAGAAGAACCCTCCCCACTTTTATCTTTTTCAGCCATATATCTCAAAGCACCCAAACTATTGCGGAACAAATAGGAAATAGATCCAACTTGAAAAAGATAGAAGCTTTACCATAAAGATCCAATCTTTATCACCAATCGAAGCTCTAGATGAACTTCCCAACTGATCTATACCTCCAAAAAACCCAAGCGTTGCCCGAAGCTCTGATACCAATTGTTGGGGAGAAACCCCTATGCCGAGATCCAACCAAATAGCCGAAAAATATAAACCAACACACCAAACAATAGCACAAACAATCAAACACCAAAATTTATGTGGTTCGGTGAGATGCCTACGTCCACGGGGTAAGGAGGGGGGTGTTTTCACTATTAGAAATCAAGAGGAACAAACTAGGGTTACAAATCTCTCATAAACCCTCAACAAATCAACTCTCAAACTCTCCAATTGCTCCTAGAATAGAACCCAAAGAAAACTTATTTCAACAGCTCAAAACACTTGCCTTACAAACCCCAGAACCGAGTTTGGGTATTTATAGAAAACCCAAACGAAACGGGTCTGAAAATAGACCCAACCCAAACCGCTTCGGCGGTCGACTGCGATCCATCGCGGTCGACCTCTGGGGTCGACCGCCCTCAATCCAGAACAGCCCCAATGGTCCAGAGACTTCTGCGGTCGACCGTGGCAGTCAACCCCCACAGAACAGAAACTTCTGCGGTCGACCGTCGCGGTCGACCGCCACCAATCCTGACGCCCAGTAAGTCTCGTGTACGAACGCAGTCGACCGTCGCGGTCGACCACCAAACTGTCTGCCTGAATCCTGCCATTTCTACAGGGTACACTACCTATGAGATCCTGATTGAAAGAATGGTGAAGAAAGTGAACTATTACACTGCTAGACTGCTCTCCTTTGCAGGCAGACTTTGATTGATAAAATATGTTTTATATAGTATACAGAATTTTGGGAGCTCTATTTTCATT
>BQKN01067486.1:393783-414968 GCA_022839385.1 Asparagus kiusianus | reverse complement strand
CGCAGCGGAAATTTTGGCAGCACCTCTGATGCTCGACAAGAGAGTAGATCTCAACTAAATCCTTGTACGACAAAAGATGGAAAAGGAGCAAGCCATCTTTTAGCTCTTCTGCTTCATACGACATACTCGCAATAGCCGGAGAAAAGAAAAAAATAGACAACTCTAGTATGGAATAGATTCACACTTCCTAAACATTCATTTATTTTTTGGGTTGCTTGTTTGGATAGGTTACCTACTAAACACAAACTCAAGCATTATCGGACTATTGATGAGGATTAATGGACAACTCTAGTTCATGCATGTTGAAACCAGAAATCATGTCTTGAATTTGAGTGTGATTTTTGTGCAATAGTCCGGAAAAGTACCATGTTCAGATATTTTTCATGTTCCTTGCATTTGGGGAGATGCATTTGTAGCAGGGTGTGAAGCTCAAGGACACTAATTTTAATCGTGATTTGTGTAGAGCGATGAAAATAGAACCCGAGTATATGCGGAGGAAATCCAGGCTTATCAATCGATTCTGCTGGAAGAGTCTGCTAATAGTTTTATTGTAATATCAAATTGAGGCATGTCTCGTTCTTGATTATCTTTTTTTATTTTGCTATGGAGCTTGTATGACAATATGCCAAACTCTCTTTTGTACATACAACAGTTTTGTTCTCATTTCTTTACTGGTAAATAAGAAACTTACTTACCAAAAAAGCATAGATTCGAAACTGTTGGGCGCAGAGTCACGCCCTCACGCAGCAGATATCACCCGAGAGAAAGCCCTATCTTTTGTTTTCACAAAAGCTCAAGTCAACCTCTATATTCCCGTTTCACAAAGAAAATTGTTACGCGCCTATGCGGAAGCGTGCCCGCACACCGAACGAGTCCGCGAGCCATTGGAGAAGAAAACCAATCCAAAACACGAGCACAATCCAATCCAAAATACGACAAATCAAACCAAACACAAAGATATACGTTGTTCAGTAATTTACCTACGTCCACGGGGAGAGGATGGGGAAATTCCACTAAATCAAGGAGAGTACAAAGGGTTACAATCTCACAAAATCACTCAAATAAACCCTAAACCAAATCTCTCAAATTGCTCACAAGTTCTCCCTCTTAATATGCTCAGTACAATCTCAAATCTCTGATATTCAACCTTAGAAAAACGTGTTTGATTATATATCAAACAACAATTCCAAACAAAGCAGGAAACCAAGCCCAGGCCCAGACCCGACACGCGGACGACCGCAACGCCAGTCACGGTCGATCGTGGCCAACGACAACAACTGAAAACCCTTTACAGGGTCTCACGGTCGACCGTCGCGCCAGCCGCACGGTCAACCGCCAAAAGTCCAGAGACTTTTCCCTGTGCTGTGCACGTTTGTAGTCGACCGTCATGCCACTCGCGGTCGACCGTGAATCTTCCAAATGCCTGTCAGCTTTTTTTTTCCTGAACTCTTCAATTCTCCTCCTCAATGAAGCTTTCCTAAAACTGAACCGATACTAAACTAACCAAACATCCCACTTGTTGTGTCCAGTACGAAGTGGAAGTAATCCATGACAAAGGACTCAATTCACAACAAGTAAGGAACACAAAATCGGATCCACCAATGAGGTTGCCTACGTACCCCCTCTCCCAAGGAATCAAGTCACACGTAGTTCATCCAAATGGCCGCCAACGGCCTCAACAATTAAGAATATGCAAAAAGTTTCTGTAGTGATCAAACTTATTACTCGGAACCACCTTAGTGATCATATTCGCCGGATTATCCTTTGTATGGACCTTCACAATCTCCACATTGCTATCTTCAAGAACATCCCGAACGAAGTGATAACGAACGTCAATGTGCTTCGTCTGCGCATGAAAAATTTGGTTCTTTGCAAAATAGATAGCACTCATGCTATCACAATGAATAGTGACGGACCGCTGTGATATACTAAGTTCCTCCAAAAGTCCTTGAAGCCAAATAGCCTCCTTCACAGCCTCTGTTATCGCCATATACTCTACCTCTGTCGTCGACAAAGCCACCGTAGACTGTAAGGTGCATCTCCAACATACCGGCGCATGGGTTAAAATGAACACATACCCCATCGTAGATCGGCCCTTATCCAAATTCCCGGCATAACACAAATCAACATAGCCAATGCACAGCTGCCCACCTCTAGTGTCCCACTCAAAACTAAACCAAATTTTAGGGTACCACGAATGTACCTCAAAATCCATCTCATAGCGTCCCAATGACCCACTCCTGGATTGTGCATGTATCTCGAAACCATGCTTACCGCCTGTGACAAATCCAGCCTCGTATATACCATCGCGTACATCAAGCTCCCAACCGTGCTCGCATATGGAGTCTTTAACATCAACTCTCTATCTTCAACTATCTTCGGTGAAAGGTCAGCTGTAAGCTTCAAATAGGCTCCCAAAGGTACACTGACTAGCTTCGTATCCATGCTAACATTAAACCACTATAGAACCTTCTTCAAATAAGCCACATATGTCAAACAAATTATACCCGTCTCTTTGTCTCTGCCAATCTCCATCCCTAAAATGCGCTTAGCCTCACCCAAATCTTTTATCTCAAACTCCTTTAAAAGTTGTGCCTTCAACTAATCTATAGCAGACCTAGAAATAGAGGCAACCAACATGTCATCGATATAAATCAACAAATAAATGTATGCACATCCTTTCAACTTGCGAAAATACAAGCAACGATCAAACTGGCTCCGAGTGTATGAATGACCGATCATAAATCAATCGAATCGCCTATACCACTATTGAGTAGACTACTTCAAACCATATAGCGATTTCTTCAACCTACAAATCAACTTTTCCTTTCCTGCAGTTCGGAATCCCAATGGCTGAGTCATATATATTTCTTCATCCATATCACTATGAAGAAAAGCCGTCTTCACATCCATTTGATCTAACTCTAATCAATATTGTACCACCAAAGCTAGCAAAATTTGAATCAAAGAATGCTTTACCATTGGAGAGAAAACCTCATTATAATCAATACTTTCCTCCTGTGCATAGCCCTTTGCAACCAACCTAGCCTTGAACCTCACCGGAGTACCTTCAATGTCCTCCTTCTTCATGTATACCCACTTGCAACTAATCACCTTCTGTCTCTTTGGAAGCTCAACAAGCTCACATGCATCGTTCTTGTGAAGAGACTCTATCTCCTCATGCATAGTTACCTGCCACGAATCAGCCTCCGAACTCTGCTTGGCCTCTCTGAATGTAGTATGCACCAACTCATTGATACTCTCTACCCGAAGTGTATATGCAACTACTGTGTCGGTATACCATGCTGGCATCTATATGTCTCTCCTCTATCTTAGAACAGCAATAGAATCCTAAACCTGAGCTGTCGGTCCCTGATTCTACACATCTGTACCCGTATCCTTCTTGTCATCACCGTGCTCGCCTAGCATCACCTCAATCGGCACTCTAATGCATATTGTACCATCAAGACAATGTGGAACTGCATCGATCTCCACCACCTACGATATCTCCTCCGTCGGGTCGCTCTCCACCTGATGAGAGCTGGGAAGCTTTAAGATAGAACCCTTATCGAACGTGACGTCTCTAATCAGCACAATCTTCCTATCAACTGGATCACATAGCTTGTATCCCTTGACACCACACTTGAATCCTATAAATATGGTCTTCCTAGCTCGAGTTCCAACTTATCAGTCTTAACATGATAGTATGTAGGGCGCCCAAATACCTTGAGCTGGTCATAGTCGTGTGCTGGCTTTTCCAATCATATCTCCATAGGAGTCTTCCCCTCAATAGATGAAGGCAGCCTGTTAATAAGGTGGCTCGTATATGAAAGTGCCTCAGTCCAAAAGATCTTCTCCAAATCACTATGTGCCAACAAACATCGGATCTTTTTAGTAAAGACCGATTTAGTCTCTCTGCCACCCCCATTCTGCTACGGTGTATGACTAACTGTGAAGTGTCTCTTTATGCCCTTGTCTCAACATAGCTGCTAAAAAGGGTCTGATGTGTACTCACCACCGTTATCAAATCACAACATCTTGATCTTTCTCCTAGTTTGTAGTTCCAACCTCTTATTCCACTCTATAAATATATCTAGGACTTCACTCTTCTTTGTCATGGTGTACACCCAATAACGCCTAGAATAGTCATCAATGAACGTGACGAACCAATATTGACCACCAAGTGATGCAGTCTTGGTAGAACCCCAAACATCTATGTGCACGTAATCCAGGATGCCCCTCGTCCTATAAATGGCAGTCCTAAACTTTACCTTCGTCTTCTTGCCAAGTACACAGTTCTCACATAACTCAACCTTTCCATTCTTGGCTCCCTTCAATAGCCCCTGCTTGCACAGCACCTGCAATGACTTCTCTCCTATATGCCCCAACCTGTAGTGTCAAAGTATGCTCATGTCCACCTCTGAAATAACTAAAGCAACTTGGCCAATCTCGATGCTCCCTTTCAGATAATATAAGTTCTGACTGCGGACTCCATTCATCATCACCAAAGATCCCTTAGTAATTTTTGCTACAGCTTCTTCAACGGTCACCTTGAATCCCTTCGTCTTCAAAGCTCCAACTGAGATAAGATTCTTCTTTAGCTGAGAAACAAATCCCACCTCCTTCAATTTATGGACTACTCTATCATGCATCTGAATCTTCATGGTACCTATTCCATAAATGCCACATGATTGATTATTTTCTATGAAAACAACACCCCCATCGAGTCTCTCAAACGATACAGACCAATCTCGCCTAGGGGTTACATGATAAGTAGCACCAGAATCAAGTATCCAATCTGATGCATCCATATATTTCACCTCCGGAGTAATCATTAAAGCTCGAATCATCGGAATCATCACCCTTCGTAATATTCACCTCATTAGCCTTCGGGCCCTTTTTCTTGCCATTCTCCTTCTCCTTGAGCTTCGGGCTGTCTCTCTTCTAATGTCCCTAGTCCTTGTATAATGCACATTGGTTTTTTGCTAAGTGGTGATGGCCTCTAGACTTTGACCTGCTTCTATTGCCACCTCTCGGGCGTGGGCTTCTACCTCTCATCGTTAAGACCTCTCCTGAAGTACTAGCGCAAGAAGTCTCCTTGTCCTTCCTCCTCAAATCTTAGTTCGTCAAAGCGTTAGTTACTTCACTATAGCTGATAGAAGATCTTTCATTCAACAAAGTAAGTACAAATGTATCATACTCCTCATCTGGTAAGGAGCCTAAAAAATAATAGTCTAGTACTCATCCGATATCTTCTCATCAACATTCGTCAAGTCCGACAATAACTTAGTGTAGTTGTTCACATGAAGTGCTAGTGAGGTTCCCCTAGACATCTAAAATCTGAATAACCTACGTAGCAAGTGTAATCTGTTCTTAACACTCTTCGTAAGATACTTGTTGTTGAGAATTTCCCACATCTTTATTACAAACATCACCCCAATCACATCATATTTCAACTCATGTTCTAAACAATACCTGATCACCCCCACAAGCATTCATATTTATCTTTTCCTACACCAATTCTCCATATTTAGGTAGCCTCTCTTGGACCAAGATGGTCTCCTCCAAATTATGAGCATTGAGCGCATCCTGAACATCGTTCATCCACAACCAAAATTGATCTTGCCGTTATACTTAACCACACTAATTTTAGTGTTTTGAAAACCAACTTGAACTGTACCCGTCATCTTGCTGCTTTCATCAACTTCTTCACCCATACTCACAAACTCCATATTATAGAGAAAAAAATTCAAAATTGATAGAATTTAGAAGTTACCTAACTTAACCTAGAACAGATTTCAAATAGATCTCCTAACCACACGAGGAAAGCGAAATCTTCAACGGCAACCCCAAACACTATCTCCACCGAAGCCTAGAACTCTAAAAATCAAGCTTCCATGACGAATCTTCCTCCACCAAATGCTAAAACCCTAGATCTAAAATCTGAGTTCTCATACCAATTGTTGTGCGCCTATGCGAAAGCGTGCTCGCACACTGAATGAGTCCGCGAGCCACGGGAGAAGAAAACCAAACCAAAACACGAGCATAATCCAATCCAAAATACGATAAATCAAACCAAACACAGAGATATACGTGGTTCGACAATTTTCCTACATCCACGGGGAGAGGATGGGGAGATTCCACTAAATCAAGGAGATAACAAAGGGTTACAATCTCATAAAATCACTCAAATAAACCCTAAACCAAATCTCTCAACTTGCTCACAAGTTTTCCCTCTCAATATACTCAGTACAATCTCAAATCTCTGATATTCAACCCTAAAAAAAGGTGTTTAATTATATATCAAACAACAATCCTAAACAGAGTAGGAAACCAAGCCCAGGGCCAGACCCGACACGCGGTCGACCGCCACGCCAGTCACAGTCGACCGTGGCCAATGACAGAAACTAAAAATCCATTACAGGGTCTCTCGGTTGACCATCACGCCATCTGACGTGGTCGACCGCTAAAAGTCTAGAAACTTTTCCCTATGCTCTGCACGTTTGCGGTCGACCATCACGCCACTCGCGGTTGACCGTGAAACTTCCAAATGCCTGTCAGCTTCATTTTTCCTGAACTCTTCAGAAATAAGAACAGAAGTAACTTATCTCAATAAAGTGAGATATACACTCTTTCCAATATCAAATATAGGTCTGAATATCGAGAAAACGAACAAGCAATAGCCAACACCAAAAACAAATAAATAAAGATACGAGATTTACATGATTCGACAAACTTGCCTACATCCACTGGAGGGAAAAAGAGAGATTCTACTATGAGGAGATCACCGACGACTTGTACAACACACAAGCTCATCCTAAAGATGAAGCTATGTTTTTTTTACCCAAAAGAAATCGACTTCTCTTTTGTAAAATCTCTCCAAGCTCTCTCTTTTTCTCTCCTCAAGATCTCACCTTTTAGATCTGAAAAACTCTTTGCTTTTTCTCTCAAAATAGCCGCCAAAACTCCTTAGAAGCCCCTAGAAACGAGTTCCTATTTATACCAAGAAAATAGGGCCTAAAACCGTAGGAAAAAAGCCCAAACTGCTCTTGGGTGAACAGTACCGAGACATTGTTCACTGTCTCGTACTGTTCACGTTCACAATTATCCACTTCGTACATCATTTGATAAACCTCAAATGTTGGATGAACACTAGAAGAAACATCACAAATATCACCAGAGAGATCTGAAAAAAATACCAAAACCAGGCCAAACAAGCCGCACCATTATACCATGGTTGCCTACGTACCCTCTGACCGGGATCAAACTAATCGTAGTTCTGCAATTCTCCATATAGTCTCCACCTTACCCCATTACCACCTTGAAGGGCCATGCCCTCTTGGACAGATCAACATGGGCTGATATGAAGCAAGTCCAAGCAATAATAAAACCTGCTACCTGTCACCACCTTGGTCAACATGTCTGCTGGATTCTCATTCGTGTGCACCTTCATGAGAGAAATATCACCTTCCTCTATGACATCCTACACAAAATGATACCTAAAATTGATATACTTGGTACGACCATGATAAACTTGATTCTTAGCCAAATGAATCGCACTCTGACTATCGCACTACAAGTTCACGCTCTCATGCTCAATCCCCAAATTGTTTAGTAGACCCCACAACCATAATACTTCCTTCACTCCTTCTGTCATGGCCATGCACTCGGCCTCTGTAGTAGAAAGTGTCACTGTAGCCTATAATATTGATCGCAACCTAACTGGAGCATCATGTGTTCTGAACACATAACCAGTAGTAGATCGACGTCTGTCTAGATCTTCCGCATAATCTGAGTCCGCAAACCTATCAATCTGACATGTATCTCTATCAAAGCACATGCCCGTATTAGTGGTACCCTTCATGTACCTCAAGACCCATTTCACTGCTTCCCAATGCACCTTTTCCAGATTCGCCATGAACCTACTGATGACACTAACTGCCTGTGAAATATCTGGACGTGTACACATCATTGCATACATTAAACTACCAACTGCACTAGCATAAGGTACACACTCCATGTGTGCTTTCTCTTCTGTTGTAGTAGGAGATTGTTTACCTGAGAGCCTAAATTATGAAGCCAATGAAGTCACCACCGATTTAGCACTTCGCATCTTAAACCTTGTGATAACCAGCTCAATATAGCCCTTTTGACTCAAAAACAATCGTCGATTTCCCCACTCTCTTCTAATCTCTATACCTAGTATTTTCTTAGCAGCACTCATGTCCTTCATCTCAAACTCTTTACCAAGTTAAGATTTTAGCATATTTATCTCTACCTTGCTTCTCGAAGCAATAAGCATGTTATCTATATACAAAAGAAGATAGATATATTCACTTCCACGAAGCTTCCGAATGTAGACACAATAATCATAGTCGCTTCTGGAAAACCCATGTTTCAGCATGAAGGAGTCAAATCTCCTGATACCAATTATAAGGCACAAAGTCACGCCCTCACGTCTTGAAAGCGATATCACCTGAGAAAAAACACTGGCTTTTTTTTCATAAAAGCTCAAGCCAATCTCTATATTCCTGTTTCACAAAGAAAATAAGAACATAAGTAATATATCTCAACAAAGTAAGATATACACTCTTTCCAATATCAGATCTAGGTCTGAATATCGAGGAAACCAACAAGCAATAGGCAACACCCAAAAAAATAAATAAAGACACAAAATTTATGTGGTTCGATAAACTTGCCTACATCCACGGGAGGGGTGAAGGAAGATTCCACTATAAGGAGAACACCAACGACTTATACAACACACAAGCTCATCCCAAAGATGAAGCTATGATTTTTTACCCAAAAGAAATTGACCTTTCTCTTGTAAAATCTCTCCAAGCTCTCCCTTTTTCTCTCCTCAAGATCTCACCTTTTAGATCTGAAAAACTCTGCTTTTTCTCTCAGCCACTAAAACCCCTTAGAAAATCCTAGGAATGAGTTCCTATTTATACCAAGAAAACATGGCCTAAAACCATAGGAAAAAAGTCCAAACCGCTCTCGGGTGAACTGTGCTGAGACACTGTTCACTGTCTCGCACTGTGCTGAGACACTGTTCACTATCTCGCACTGTTCACGTTCACAGATACAATGCCCATGCAGTCATTGATTAGATGACAAAATGTTTCCTAATTCACAATGAGCTCGTGATATACATGCCATAAACAATTATAAAGTATTGGATATTCAAAGAAATGAAAGAATCCTTCTCCTATTCCCACCTATATTATTGTATTTATTTAAAGTGACTATTTTTCTTTTCAACATTTACAATTCGTGTGAGAACCCTCTGAAAATGGCCCATAGTCATCGATTGTTTTGTCTAGATTATCACGCCACCTTTTTGGATAGGCTCATTGTGTCCACCAAAATATACATCTACTGCAAAGACACGCAATCCTAAATCACAATCCTCAAGCTTCTGATATAACGAGACATCTATTGGGTTTCATTCTCATTCAAGTCATTGCAGGATGAAAGCCGATAAAACTCCTCCAAAAAAAATTTCTTTGTGCTTTTTGCATTCTACTGCTTGGAGTATCTTCTCAAAATCATTCACATCCTTTTCGTCCAAAGAAGAACCTATCTCATACTTCATCTAGATTTTTTTCCATCTCCTCTAATCCAAACTCTCCACCAAAAAAGCTATACACGTGATCAATCCCCTCTTTCTCTCTGCTATCCTTCTCCTCTACTAAAAAAAATTTCAACGTATGTAACGTCACCCATGGTAGTTTCAAAAACATCATGCACAATTTGTCCATCTTCACTAACATATCGTGATCAACATTAGGAATCTCAAGAGCAATGATGGTTTGCACCTCCGAAGGAATTTTTATTGGGGAAAATTCTTCTTTCCCAGTCACAACGATGGCAAAGACCTCTTTAGATTGTTTCAAGTCTTTTGCAAAAGTCACATTATTTACCACCAAAAGTTTCTTCTTCTCAGTAGTTTCTAACTTGGATGGCTTCTTTTCTCTAAGAGACATGAGTGCAACTTGATGTCCATCCTTCTAAAAGATATAAACATTATGTTTGCTCCTGTGGGTGACACCAACATTGAACTACCATGACGTACCTAAAATCATATGACAGACATCAATCTCAACCATATCACATAATACCTCATCAACATAGTTACGACTAATGGAAAAACACACCTGACACACATTATTGATGTGCCAATCATTGCCTTGCGAATCCAGTTGATCTTGTGGGATTGGGTGTTTCTCTTTCTTCAGGCATAATTTCTCCACCATAAGTTGAGAAACAAGATTCTCGCTACAACTGCTGTCAATGGTAACATCAAAGTCTTTTGCATTATGAAGCATCCTGTGTAGAAGATATTATGCTTTTAAGATGGTTATTCTTTCATTGGATCTAGTAACAACGGTTGCACCACACACAAAAGATGATGATCATCATCAAGATACTGAACATCCTCATCACATAATCTTTAGAGCATTGTCCTTGCCTTCATCCATCTCGTCACATTTCACCACATTCACAGTTTCTTTTAGGGCAGTGATTGGAAGATTACCCGGTTGACTGCATCTGCAGCACTTGATTGGATGTGGTTTAGCACAAGGGTTTATTGGTGCAGTCTCTGTCATTGTTATCGCTAGTCCTACACTCTTCTCAATAGCTGAATCTTGATCAAAACTGGATCGGGACTGTTTGTTCCTACCACAATTATAATTCATGCGAGAACCTTCTGAAACTACCCATGATCCTCAGTTTGTCCAAGTTATTGATCTACCTTCTCGAATAGGCTAACTATGACTACCAAAGTATACATCCATTGCAATGGCACACAATCTTGAGTCACAATCCTCAATATCCCGAAATAACAAGACATCTATTTAGGCTTCTGTTAGCCATATTTTGTTACATTCTTGTACCTCTATTCATCAAAATTTTCAAGCAAGAAAAATTACTAATATAATTTTTTTATCAATTTTGTAGGAAAAAGAATTTTGGAAGAGCCAAGAGTAATAAACATAAGCCTAAGGGATTAATGAAGATTAATTACAAGAAACCCATTTGTCAAAGTCTTAGAGAGGTAGGGTGGGTATTCATACCAATATCGATATCTAGCTACTACAGAGAAAAATGAATTAAATCAAAGGTTGAGATGAATTTATTAGAGAGAAAGTTTGTCTAATTGTTCTAAGGGATTCTTCTAGGCTATAAATAGGAGGGTAGTGTTGAGGGTGAGAGCATGAAAATTTATGTAATTCATTTTGGATAGGAGGGTGCTTTTGATTGCCTTATAACTTTGTAAAAATGTGATTATTGCAGTAAAAGAATTTTTTTCCTAATCTTGAATTCCTCAAAAATTTGGAGGTGATTTTGAAGTCAAAGATCATTTGAAGATTTGAAGATTTCTTTCAGAAGCTTCATTTCTTGAAGAGCAAGCTCATATTTTGTAACCATTTCTTTTAATTCATCTTTTCTAGTTCAATTCATGCTTAATTAGTTCTTTTAGGATGGATTTAATTTCTAGTTTAAATTCTTGCTTTTATTCTTTGTTTTATTTTATTGTATTTAAGTTTACGAATTAATATGAGTAGCTAATTTTCTTAGGCTATTTAGGGTTAGATAAAGCTAATGTAACTATTAATTAGATTTAGAATTTCTCTATTAATGCTTAATTATTCACTCTTAGAATAATTAATTAATTAATAATTGGTAGAATAATCTAAAGTGATACATTATATTTTGTTTAAGTTATTTGATAATCTGTGCGTTTTAATATTCTAGAATTTCTTTTTAATTTGATTATTTCTATTCATAAAATCTAAGTTTACTTTGAGAATTTAATTTGATAAACTATAGTTTTTAGCAAATTGATAGTGCATGCTTTTAATTATAAAAGCAATAAAATATTAAAAAAGAGTACTTTATAGATCTAAATAATAATTACCTAGTGGAATAAACTAAATCCCTAGTTTATCATTCTTGTTTCTCTTCCTTAGTAATTCTTTCTCTTAATTTTTAATTGTTCTCTTTAGTTTTAATTATTGTTCTTAATTGTTAGTTGCTTCTTGCTCTTATTTCTCCTTCTCACTATTGTTTTCTTTCATCTATTTTTCTTTGTTTTCTAGTTTTAATTCTTTTCTCATCATAGTTTTGCTTTTGTTTTTTATCTTTAATTTATCTTTTAACCCAAAAATCAAACTCAAATCAATTCTTCATCGCCTCTTTTCAATTAACCAAATTTAAAGAAAATTTCAATAAAAAAACCCACCTTCCTTGTGGATTGACTTGTATATAATACAGCTCCTAAGTTGCTTACTTGCAACTTCTTTTTGAAACATCATTTCTAATTTTGGGCTTCATTCTTGTTCAAGTTGGAAAAGAAGAATTTATCTCATACTTCATCCATAATTCTTTCATCTATTTTGGTCCAGATTCTTCGTCAGGAAAGTTATATGCATGATCAATATACGCATGATCAATCACCTGCCTCTCCATGCTGTTATTCTTCTTAATAAAAAACAAATTCAACATGTGAAACATCACCCATAGTAGTTTTAAAAATATAATGCACAATATATATCTTTACTAACATATAGCGATGAACATCAAGAATCTTAAGAGTAATGATGGGTTATGCCTCAAGAGGAATTTTGGTAGAGGCAAATTCTTCTTTTCCAATTACAATCAAGGCATAGACCTTTTTAAATTACTTCATGTATTCTTCAAAAGCCTCATTGTCTACCACCAAAAGTTTCTTCTTCTCAGTAGTCTCTATCTAGGATGACTCTTTTACTATAAGAGGCATGTGCGTAACTTGACATCCATCCTTCTTAAGGATATAAATATAATCTTTGTTCCTATGGGTGGCATTAACATCAAACTATGATGGTCATTGTTGTCGCTATTGAGTTCTTTCTGTAAAGTCAGATCATGTCTTCAGTAACCATCAAGGTGATCTTGAACTTGTACCGTTCATATGCTCTATCACTAATGCAGCTCTCTCCGTGATAGTCTCCATCTAATTAAAATCGATACCCAACCCATTAAACCCAACTCAAAATTTATTGACCTTGGTTTATGTAGTAGGGGAATCGTTGCTTACCATCGGATTAGAAAAAACAGGGCTCTAATACTAATTAACACAATGGGAGATGATAAATCTCAGAATCCAACAAATGTATTCTTTGAATCCACAAAGAGCAATTTCCAAATCCATGATAAACTTCGAATCCACAAAGAAAATATTGTAAGAGGAATTTATTTATGAAATGTTATAATTGTCATGAGATTTATAATCATTCTTCTTAAACAGAAAAACAAAGCCTACTCCGAATATGAATAGAATTCCTAAAACATAAGGCATTATCAAAACTACCTAAAAAACTCCTTATAATAGAAGAAATAAAATAGTCCAAATTGAATCAAGATTGACTTTGTTTTGCAACCTAGATATACTCTGACTTTATCACAAAAAAATAACTAAAAGATGATTATTTTTTGAATTTTTGCAAAAAAAGGGTACTGCTAATGAGATTTTGAGAGTCTGTCAAGTTGGTCGGGTCCATCTAAGCAAGATAGGTGATTTCCATATAAATATGTCAAAATCCATCTTCTGAATTGAAAAATATGATTATTTCTTTGTGGGGAAGTCAATAATATGTTTGTATCTGCATTGGGCTTATGATGGTCCCATCCTTTGTGAACTTGTTCATTATGCATCCTACATTAAAACCTCACCGCAACTTTAGAGTTTTTTTGATGTAATGATTAAAGAATTTAAGATGGTATCGGAGCAACCCAGGTTCAAATCTCATCGATCACAATTTAAAGCTGATTTTCTAAAATTTGACATTACTGTGTGAGTCTAAGGCTTTAGCTTATTAAAAAGGTGCTAACTTTAGCTCATTAAAAAGGTGCTAACTCTGTGAGAACATGATAGGATATAAAAGTATACAACCCTCAATCCTCTCGACAACTTTAAAAATTTGGTGTTATCGTTTGAGACTCTTAAGAACTAGTAGGTTTTTCTATATTTATCATTCCCACCAAATATTGTTTAACACTAATTTACACATCATACCATATCTCTCCTTTATATATAATGAGAAATAGATAAACTATATCCCTAAAACCATCAAACATATGTACAAAAAAAATGCAACCTCCCAAATTCCTAAACAAAAAAGTATCATGTGTCTCTTTATCCTATTAGAAGATGACATGTATACAACTAATTGCATCTTCATCTAAGAATCCTCATCAAATTAAATCTATTAATATCCTTAATTACTGCTAATAATTGAATATTTATCAATCTTAATCAAATGATAACTATCCATGATTGAAAATATCTAATAATTATTTTTTAAGACCCTAAAAAATTCAAAATTTATGAAAATACATGCTGAATTACAAATTACAAACAACCCTTAAAAATTCCAAAAATTATAAACCCCTCTAAACATATTTAAATCTAAAAATTTTAGACAACCCTCTAAAAAATTTGTCAATTACAAATAACATTGAAATATATAAAAATTAGAAACAACCAATAAAATTAGAAGCAACCCCAAAAATCCAAAATTAGAAGCCAACCTCAAAAAATCCAAAAATTAGAAACAACCACCTGAAAAATATGAAATTACAAACAACTCCTTAAAAGTTTGTAAATTGCAAATTTCCCTTAAATTTAAAAAATTACAAACAACCTCTTGAAAAATTTAAAAACTATGAACACCACCTTGAAAAGTTCAAAAATTATTAAGAATCCCCTAAAAATGAAAAAGCACGAACAACCCCGTTTATGTCTGAGATTTGCAAACAACCTACTAAAAAATCTAAAAATTATAGGCAACCCACTAAAAACCTATAAACAACCATTATGGAGGATTTTATGTTAAACATTGTTGGGGTTAAGTGAGAGTTTCCAAGATATTTGGGGTTTAGTTCTTAACACCTAAATTTATTGGGTGTGAAATTTACCCATGTTTTAATTTTGGGTTTTTTTATGCCATGTTCCCCAAATTGTAGTTATTTTTAAATTTGCCCTCCGAGTACTCATGATATTTGTAAAATTGGCCCCCCACCATCCCCCAAATTGTTTTATTCTCTTAACTTTAGCCCTCGCTTTTCGTCAAAAAAATAGAGGCTAAATTTCATTTTTTTCCCTCTTATTTTAATTGTATTTTAAAATAAAATTGGCGATAATATGATATAATCTACTTCAACTCAGAAACGAGAGCCGTTGCTTTTCTATACATAACTCATTTCCTTAAAAAAAAACCACCCGTACGTACGGTCACAGGCATAGCACTTGTCATAAAACAAGGTGCTCACCTGCGCATGCGCTTCTTTGTTTGTGGTTAATAGTTTGTTGAGACAATTATATTTCCCCACCTCCAACAGTCACAGGTGTGGGCCTGATCTGCTTGCGGTGGAGTATGTTTTCTACCGCAGCGTTCTTCTTTCCTCCATTTCGTTAAAAATGGTGACTATGAGCTGGGTTAAAAAAAACACAGAGATAGTTTTGATCCCTACGCTACACACACGCGCGCGGCGCTGTTGTCATCTCCTTCCTCTTCATCAATCCTATGATTTATGCATTAGTCGCGAGGTGATATAGCTGTATCATTGTGGCTATCCTCTGGTGGTTATTCAAAGTACAAGACTAGATATGTGGCGGTCCTTCAAAAATATTCTAGAAAGGTAATATCTAAATAAGAGATTTATATATTCGTATTTATGCATGGTTTACATAGGAATCAGAGCGAGATTAGAGTTGCTCGCAACTTTGATCTTCTTGTTTAGGGGTAGATCTATTTCTTCTTGCATCTAGTGTTTGTGTAGAATAGATCAAGTTCCTTGATGCTGTTTTTGGTCACTAGAACATATAAAGTTACGATTTTTATTAATAAAAAACCATTTTTTATTTAAAATTTAAAATTTTTGTGTAAAAAAATATAATTTTTGACATATGAGACGTTAGATCTGCAGTAAAAAATTCAACCTTATGAGCCAATGGGCAATTTAATAAATCATGGATTTATTAAATATTTTAGATAAGAAAATATTTTTTAACTTTTTAGATTTTAAACCTTTTTTTTAATTTTCTAGTTTTTAAAACTTAAGAAATTGAAATCCTAGGTCGGATCTGTCGTTGGTACCTAGGGTGCTCATCGGTGGTAGGACCCGATCAAGGAGGCTCCGGCGCTATGCACCAGAGGCCATCCTCCAACCACCGCTAGCGCTAAGCACTGGTGATGATGTTTTTTATGAAAAATATTAAAAAGAAAAAAGGCTGATCCTGATTGGATCTCGTCGCTGATGTTAGGGGCGCTAGTCGGCAATGAGATCCGATAATAGAGCCTTTGGTGAGATCCCACTCTGACCACCACTGCCACCAGTGGTTGTGATGCTTTGTCAAAATAAACGGTGGGTAGGGTTGCTGCAGCCGATGGTGCCCCCAGGTAGAGGTGGCCCCTAGAGTTTTTGAAAGCATAAGGGAAGGATTGTAATTATCGTGGGGCGATATGGCCAAACGAGTTCATTATAAGGTAATGGAACTTTGGTCTATATGGTATTTATTTAATGATGTATGCTCTCAGTAAGCGAGAAGTAATACTGTAGCACGTTGCCATACGAAGTGTGCTTAGACAAGATATAAGGAGGCCGAGGGATGGATCCCTGCTCTGTCGCTATGTGAACCCTTATAGATGACCACTAGTGATGGACGACAGTCATTGTACCTATAGGGACATTGGGCTATCTAGGAAGGCTATTATGATCATCCACAGCTTTGACTACTGGTTCTTGCTGCGAGAAGAAAATACCGCAGATGTAGGGTAGTGCTAGGAAAGCAGGTGACTAACACACTCAACTATTCAGGGCTAGAGGAAGATCGATTGAATATGTCTCCTGATTGCATCACATGCACAACTCTTATTTATGCTAGGGGATGAATCAATGGCAGACTTGGGTGTTCATGTATACTTCTTTGAGGGATCGAAGATGCTTGAGCAGACATGGTTGATAAGATCTGGGGAATGAGGTACCACATAGTTACACTTTTATTTATGTATTTTTGTTTCTTTAGGAAGATCATTGTGTCGGTCCTAACAAATCTAGTTGCAAGGCTACCCGCTTGCAGGTTCTCAATAGTACATGCCACACAAACGATGTATGGACATAGTATGATAAGGAAGGAGAATCTTAGAGAGATTTTGACTGGAGGAGTCAACAGCTCAGGGAGTCAGCTCAGATAGCGATAGATGACACCCACTTTTTTATGCAAGTGGGAGTATGTTAATAATTAGTGGGGTCCGCCAAATTGAGTGGGTGTATCCTAAGTGAGCTTAAACCAGTTCTTTAGGTCCTAATCCTAGAGGGTTAAGGCTTTGTTTTCTACTCTATACATATACACTAGTAGAAAAACGATCAACCTAGACGGAAATTTTCGTCTAGGTTGATTGCAATTCCGTCTAGATTAGTTCATCTAGACGGAATTCCGTCTAGTTTGAGTGGTTTATTTTGCTTCCGTCTAGATTGCTTCAAACTAGACGGAATTCCGTCTAGGTTGATCAATCTAGACGGAAGTCAACCTAGACGGAATAAAGAATTCCGTCTAGGTTGATAACCCAGACGGAATTCCGTCTGGGTTGTCAACCTAGATGGAATTCCGTCTAGGTTGGTTTTTTACAACCTAGACGGAAATTCCGTCTAGTTTGATTCAAACTAGACGGAATTCCATCTAGATTGCCTTTTTCCAGTGAAAAAAATTAATTACAATTTGTATTTCCCTGTACAATTACATTAATATTTGAATACATCCAGAAAATACTGTACACGCCACATTCAACTATCCAATCATAATCAAAATTCATAACAATTCCATTCAAAAACATCTATATAACCAAATCCAACACATTGTACAAATCCAACCATCCACTTCAAAATATACATCAATCAGTTCCGTCTAAAACACATCCAACAACATATATACTAACAATGCACATAACTAAGATATGATACACGACATGAATAAATGTAGTGTTATAACAAATAAAACTGTTTATTGCATTAAAAATAAAAAAACCTCATCCATCGTCGTCGGCGGGGGTATCTCTATCCCGATTACGAGAACGGGTGCTGCTCCCTCCAATATCTCCACTCTGAATGTTTAATTGAATAATCATTATATGGTGTTTGATAACATATTAGATAAAAATGAATTTATAAATATAAGAAAAAATAAGGTACCTGAGCACTACTCTGTCTAGCGCCGGAATTATCGCCAATCGAGCTAATGATCCGTATGACACTACCATACGCGCTATGAGGAATAGCACCGTCTAAATATTGTATAACATACCCCATGAGATCGTCCAACGAGTTCGCCGTCAGCGCAACTCTAGTCATCTCATTAGTCACCTGAATATGCAGCTCCGGGTCAATTTTTTCAAACAGATACGCAGAGATACGTGCAACAAATGGCATAGCCTGGAAACTGCTTGTGGCTGCTCTCGTCGATGTAGATGGTGGGGAGGATGCTGTGGACGATCTAATGCTTACACCAGGTGAAGCTCCGACACCATGCAAAGGATATCTTCCTCTCCTATTATTAGGGAGAAATAAATATTAAACTTTGCTCTCAAATTCAATAATGGTAAACAAATATAAATAGTATGTAGTATTCAAATTGATTCGATTTTTCACCATCCTTACCTATTATGACCCATCAGGTTCTGTGTGAGATTGATGTTCTCCTCTGCAGAAAGCATGTGAGGGTCTGGCTCGGTTTGCTCCTCCTCCTGCGAAATGTAGACAGATGCAGCCTCCTTGGATGCGTTCTCAAATCCCTCCTAAAGCACAAATTTATGGTTAATTCAAGATAATGACTATATTATTTGTGTTCTCGTTTCCTCGTAATGTTAACAAAATAGAATTAATAATACTACTCAAGATATGTATAAGTCTCACCACTAACTGGAGATTTGCCGTGATCTTATCCCGATTTCTCTCATCACCCCTATATTGTTCACGAAAAGTACCATATGCCGCTCTGGCCCTCAAGTGTATCGGCATTAATGATTTCCCCTGTCATATTATAAATTATGAGATTTCATAATCATACTAAACATTAAGATCTTTTAAATCTTTAAATGACATATACCGTATCTTGACAATAAACATCCTCCAGATTGGTGTAGGAGTGTGAGCCCAAGTGATGGTCATGCAGCTTCTTTCTTCTATTTTCTGACCCCTTCGTGGATTTATTCTTTAAAAAAATTCTGTAAATATAAAATAAAATAATATCTTAAAATTA
The DNA here is from genome assembly GCA_022839385.1 of Asparagus kiusianus. Classification (NCBI taxonomy): domain Eukaryota; kingdom Viridiplantae; phylum Streptophyta; class Magnoliopsida; order Asparagales; family Asparagaceae; genus Asparagus; species Asparagus kiusianus. The sequence goes on along the minus strand of BQKN01067486.1, from coordinate 395,665 downwards.
TAAACTAAATTTTATGAAACTAACCTTGGCGGCATCGCTGTCCCAATACATGAGGAGAGCCGTGAAATGAATCTCGTCAACTCGGTCATCGAGGTTTAAAAACCTCTGCCAGTCCTCCTCATACCTGTCATAGGTTTCATGTTTGATCTCATGCCTCCATTGTTTGAGGACTGCTTCAACCTTGACATTAAACACATAATTCCAAGCCCCCTCAAAGTCCTCAAGGCAGAAGCAGTCCTGTAGATTTACATACACATTTAGTAAGGACAATTTAATATCAATTACTACTTATTAATAAATAAAAATCTAAAACAATATGCACTTACCATAAGCGCAGTCCATATCGCCTCGTATGCGGTCCATGGTAATTCTCGAAAATAAAAATAAGGGTTGATAATGGTCGCTCTACGCACGAGAACCCCAATATATGCATTCAATCGGGTCGATCAAGGACCAACGGGCAAATTAGAACTATTCCACCTAATAATGCCCCTCATTCCTCTTGGTGGTTGTTTAGAATCAGGTTTACCTCCGCCACATCGTCCCTCTATGCGATCCTTCTTAGCACCTACAATAATGACAACATGATAATATATCATATAATATACAAATGTGAAAATTAAAAGTTTTTATATAATTTACCATTCGCTATCTCTCTTTCTTTTGCTTAAAATTCCTACACTTACAACAAGGACAGTACATAGCACCGCTTCTTAAATTTCTCGGATTCATTTCCGCATAACGCATGAAGGCTTCACATCCCTCCTTGTATCGTGTGTCGTGAAATCTACGATACCTAGGGATATCTATCCATGACTTGTCAGGAATTATCCTCATCTGTAAATTATATATAAATATTAAATACGATTAGTCTCACAACTACTAATACATCCATTACTCTTATACATACAACACACATCAAACATACGTTCATATATCATTTAACAATATGAATATTTATCTACATAAAATATATATAAAGCATACGTAAAAACTAATTACACTAATCTTGCGGCTGTCATAGGAAGGCTTCTATCCATTAAGAATATAGTGGTGCTTACATCCAACTTCATATACTTTGTATATTTTCATTTCTTGAAAATTTCGGCAGCACCTACCCTCTGTTCTCCCTGTACACTGTGCGGATGTTATTATGCGTATCAGTAATAACCCAAAACGCAGAACAATATACGCTTATTGTACACGGAGAACAACAAATAGGTGCTGCCAAAACTTTCAAGAATGAAAATATACAAAGTATACAAAGTTGGATGTATGCACTACTATATTCCTAACCCGTCCGAGAAGGACAGATCCAATAATTACGAATTTCAGTACCAATTTTTTATTCCTATAATATAAATTAAACGTTCATTTTTGGGAGAAAACTTCATCTCCTACCCAAATCTGAGTCGTATATCATATATTATAAGTCCAAATAATTAGATGTAATTATTGGACGGAAGTCTAGGGATAACGTTATTTTTTTATTCACCTAAATTGGATTATAACACATTATAAAAATTTATAATGTGTTATATATCACTCTATTTTTTTAAAAAATTTATTTCGCATATTTTCACATCACAAACTTAAATAATCACACATACTTATAGCACGAATGAAACTTAAATGAGTTAGGGTTTATAAGTGTTTATAAAAAATATGATTACTGGTGTTGTTCAAATGAATTAACATGTAATTAAGTTAGGGTTTTCAGAATTGAACTCGTTTATTTTTTTATCATAAATTAGGGTTTCTAAACTAAATTCAATAATAAATAATAATAATTTAAAAATTCTAAAGCTCGGTAGAAAAACATACCTTTTAGGCAAATGAAAGACCGGACACTGTGCGGAGGAGGAGGGGCTGCCAGGGGGGG